>JBBPRF010000004.1:0-254242 GCA_038092875.1 Lanmaoa pseudosensibilis | reverse complement strand
GCTCCAGTTTCACTTCAGTTGACGTTTGGGACATTCATATGACCTGACAGGTCCTTTCAAGCAACGACACAGAGTTCAGACGCTGAGCATCATCCGAGGGCACAGAACCCACCGGAACTTCACGATTGACAGCCAACACAGTAGAAGTACTCCCAGGAAGGGGAAATTTGTGGAACAAAGACACCTCGGTGTGCGAGGGAACAACATGATCACAAACATCACACACAGCGGCGGGGCGATCATCAACAAGGCAGAAAAGAGCAAACCACTCACGACCCACGACGATGTCACAATCAATGTCCTTGATTACATCCACAGGGACGTCGGCCGTAAAGCTTGTCCCACGGAATTCTGCTTGGATAACCGCCCTGTTCAACACGGAATCAGAGGTATGCAGCGAAGCGATGGTGGATGAAACAATGCAGCGATCGACGCTATCGTCGAGGCGCCCATTAACGGAATGTTCGTTGAGACGCATGAGGGTGGAGCGAGCGAGCGAACAGCATCGGCTGCTACATATCACAGCTTCCAGACCCCGGTGTGAAACCAAACGTATCAGTAGTATCAAGAATGCGTATGCAATCCCGATGGAACCGAATATGGTGAACGAGGTAAATATAAATAAACATAAATGTAAAAACGAACAATTCCCTGCCAAATGGAACCCGTAACTGGTCCCCAAAACCCTCTACTACCGTATCGGGAATAATATAGTATTCTACTGAATTAGCTTGATAATCTGTACAGTCTCCGGCTGTGAATTATATTCGGCATACTCGGCGTATTGTGGCTTGTATATTTCGCTACACTACTACAACACTACGCACTGCAATATGAAACACTTATCTGCCGAGGGTTGTGACTACTTGACGACGATAATCAAGCAACCAACTTGCTCTGTTCTTCGTTCCTCCTATCACGAGGACAGGCTTGCAGGTTGTGCGGTCTGATCGTGACATGGCCGGCTTACATCGTTCACTTACTCTCCTCAGAGGCTCGCCTGTGCGGTCTTTGCCAAGGCAAAGATATAGTACCCTCGCAGAGGTCTGTATCTGCGACGTTTTCCCAGAGCAAGCTCACCCCCCTTACTCAGGACGTACGTTCCGACTCAACATTCCGTATTCCAATAATCGACTTCTCTGCATTCCGTGCTACCGCCGCACTCTCAGAGAAGCGTCGCATTTCTGACGACATCGTGAATGGCTTCAAAGAGGTTGGCTTCGTGTATTTGAGTGGTCATGGTATACCTGGGGACGTGATCGACAACGTGTATAAGAAGGTAAGACCCTGGCAAGAAATTTCACTGACAGCGTACGACCAACCATACATTCTGTAGAGTGCAGCATTCTTTAACCTACCCCAGGAAGTTAAGGTAAGAGCTCTGAGCTCAATACCTGAATGATACCGCTGAGAGGCGGATCCAGGACCAAGTCGCCTGGGAGGACCCTCGTGCCAACCGAGGTTATGTCAAAGTAGGTCGGGAACGCCTCGCACAGTCTTCCGATGCGGCCGAGATAGCAGCCCTGCGCGCCAATGCTCCAGACATGAAAGAGACAATGGAGATTGGTCGTGACTGGGATCCGATCTGGAAGAACAGATGGCCAAAGGAAGCTGGTTCTCCAGGGTTTAAACAAACCATGCTTCAATTCTTCCAGGTAGGTCATCGTTGGATTCTGGACAGGGGGTTGTGCTTTACGATTTTGAAAGATGTGTCATGAGTTGCACGTAGCCGTGATGCGTTCTATTGCATTGGGGCTGGATCTTCAGGAATCCTTCTTTGACCGAAAGATTGACCAACAGTACCATAATTTGAGACTCCTCTCGTACCCTTCCATTCGTACCAAACTACTCTCACAAGAGGGGCAGGCAAGAGCAGGCGCGCACTCAGGTATATTCACGACCTGTTCTCGGTTTGGACTGCTGCTAACCCCATGTTTGCAGATTACGGGACCATAGCCTTGTTATTTCAGGATTCTGTGGGTAAATGTGGGTGGCTTCGTGCTTGTTGATCTTGACTCGTTTTGTTGCCAGGTCGGAGGGTTAGAAGTTCAAAACCCACATACCCAACACTTTCAGCCTGCGCACCCTATCGTATGTCTGGATTGCGAAGCATGCTTATTGGCGAAGCACTGACGACGTCGTTTAGCCAGGAACTATCGTCGTAAATGCAGGAGATTTACTAGCACGTTGGAGCAATGATGTGCTTCGTTCTACGCTCCATCGTGTGGTAGCCCCTCCAGCACAGAAGATCAGCGACACGGGAGGCATGACGCCGACCCGTCAATCCATCGCTTTCTTTTGTAGCCCCAACTCCGACGCGGTGATTAATTCCCTACCAGGTTGCGTTAGCTCAACGAACCCGAGCAAATACAAGTCCGTGACAACTGAAGAGTACATCGTCGGACGTTTGGCTGCTACTTATACCTGACAGTGCATCTCACGACCTGAAAAACATGTTGCAATCTAGAGAATCAATTGATCGATATGTAAATGTGATGAGGTGGATACATTTCAATAAGTAACAGGATTCGTGATGCGCGTGCATGGCAATGCATAGAAGCAGTCCAAATAAGTGGGTAATGCAGTCTAGGGTTGGCCAATTTATCATTCCTTACTTCTGAACAAGCCCAGTGTGTGTTGCCCTCCACACGCGACTGTGGAGGCCAAGAATTTGCCTTCTCTACGAACAACCGGTGTGGGCGTCTTAGCTTCCTTCTCCTTGACACCTAGCTCTCCCTGCGTCTCTGCACCCCAAGCATAAAGGAGACCATCTTTTGAGATCGCCATGTTATTGTGTGTTCCCACGGAAATGTGGACGATAGGATCCCCGGGATTGTCAAAAGGGATCGGTATAGGCTCGACGACGAAATCTTTGTTGGGGCGCGCCTTGTATTTTTCGTCATCGTCCTTTAGACCGAGTTGACCGCCATCGCACCGGCCACAGGCGTAAACCTTTCCGGCAGCTGTCAAGAATAGAGTATGGTGCTCTCCACCCGCGATCTGGATGACAACATCTCCCTTGAGGGCCCCCTTGGAGAGTGATTCGATTCTCTTCGGTGATTGAATTTCGTCCGAGACATCGAGTCCAGTTTGGCCCATCGAGTTGAGACCCCATCCCCATACGTCTCCAGATTCGTCGACAGCAAATGAACAGTAGTTGCCCGCCCCGATGACGACTGCTCGATTGGACCGGGTACCAAGGGCGATTTTTTCGGGAACGGTGCCGTGAATTTTGCGACGATCGATAATTTTGCGACCGAGTTGGCCATGCTCACCAGCGCCCCAAGCGTAGACGTTGCCATGGGTCGTTAGCACCAGCAAATGGTTATTCCCGGCAACAACGGACACCGCCTTTTCGAAATCGCCGGGCTTGTGAGCCAAATGGAGGATGGACACGGGCAAGAATTCGTATCTGGCATCGCTGGAAAACCCAAGGGATCCCTCGTTGGCCTTTTATTTTGTGAGATTCGTTATAATCTGTGATCAAGTGGAAGAAAAGAAATTACTCACTCGAAAAGACCCCCAAACACGAAGGTCGCCATCGGAACTGATGGCGGCAGATACACTGTCCCCTGCGGCGATGCGCACAGCACGGAAGTTCTCGTCCACTAAGGACTGTAGTGGATAAGGGTAAGACGAGACAGTGTCAATGTCAATGAAGGAGCCTGGCTCGTTGGGATCAGGGACATCTTTCGTGACACGGCCCAACGCGGCGTCATCGTTCACTCCACATGACCAGACCTTGGCGAGATATGTGAGCATGCAACTATAGCACGACTAGGAAATGACATACTGTGCCCTTTTCGTCAACGAAAAGGGTATGTAACCCACCGGCTGCGACTGCCTCGAGGCCAGCGCCTTCGGATCCAAACACGCCTTCTTTGATTTTTGCGTCAACCCATGTATTCCGCTTGGGAAAGGAAAACTCGTCCAAAAAGGCTGGGCCCAGTCCGAATTGACCAAAGTTACCTGCACCCCATACGAATAGTTGATTGGCGGGTCTTGGGTGTGCGGGAGGGGTCGGCAGGGGGTTAAAATAGGGTTTCAGCTGTTGGTGCTCCTCGGAGACGGTGGGCAGGCCATTGAGGGTTGGTTTTCTGCCCAGTTTCCTGGTAGACATAGTTTTTTTCAACGCGGCCGCTTTGCTGTCCTCGGTATCGGACTGCGCGCCTCTCGACCGTGTACGCTTCCGGGGGGGCGAGTCGTGTACGGGTGAGGATGCACGCTTTGATGATCGACTGGTCGTTCTGGCGAGCGGTTTTGTGGGTTTGGCGGTGCCATTTGTGGTGGGGAGAGGAGCTGCTCGAGCGGCGGGAGTTGTTCCAACTGGGCCGAGGGAGGTGGCTCTGGTGGATCGGCGGAGGGGTGGCTGGGTGGACATGACTGTACACTAGCAAGTTCAACGACAAGCTTTCAAAGGAGAGACTGAAGCGTGCTATTCAGCATCACGTGATCATATCGCGTCTGTGGCTCAGTCAGTGAACACAGCCACACTCAACAATGCGCCGTCTTCTTCATCGCTACCAGCTAGCCCTCCCACATACACTTCCTCCAAGAGAACAGTACGTGTCCCTCAAACAAGATACCTATTCAAACTAATAGCCTCCACAGGTTCACCGTATGCAACCCTGCTACAGGGGAAGCGGTTTGCTCGTGAGTCTGCTTTGTTCCCGCATACTGTCTTCTGCTCATGCAAAAATAGTGTGGATGCTGCTTCTGCCAAAGACGTGGACACGTCTGTGGCTCGAGCCCATGCTGCATATCAATGTGGGGAATGGTCCAGAGCACCGCTTCTAGCCCGCTCTACCGTTCTCTCGCGCTTGGCTCAACTACTTGAGGAACGCACCCCAGCCATGGCAAATATAGAGACCCTGCAGACAGGAAGGGCTATCCGAGAGATGACCGCTCAGATCGGTCGTTTGCCAGAATGGCTGTGTGTCAATTCTTCCGTGAGATAGACAGTCACGACTCAACCAGGGGACCCAGACGCTATTATTCCGCTCTCCTGAGAACACATCAAGGATTTGTGACACCGACTCAAGGGAAATTGCTCAACTTTGTGCATCGTGTTCCGCTCGGCGTCGTCGCGCAAATTACCGTGAGCCTTCAAACAACCACCGCCTCACCGAGCTCTCATCAGAATGGAACGAAATTAGCCTTTCAATCATCCCTTATTCATCGCCGTAAAGAAGATTGCCCCTGCGTTGGCTGCCGGTAATAGCGTCATCGTCAAACCGTCAGAGGTAACGTTCCCAGTGTTCGAGCGAGGTCGCCACTAACGGTCCATATAATAGCTTGCACCAATTTCGTTGCTCGAATTCTCCAAATTAACACAAGAGGCAGGAGGTCGGTGACCAGTAGTGTTTCATTAATATTGACAGCCGACCACGACGTAGTGCCCGACGGCGTGTTCACTGTTCTTCCTGGTTACGGACACAGCACGGGGAAGCAACTCGCCTCTCATCCGCTTGTTCGGAAAGTTGATCTAACAGTAAGCAGTCGTGCGTATCCTTCATCTTTCGATTCAGCAACTCTCACACAAAGGCCGGAACACAAACCGGGCGTGCATTAGGTGCCGTTGTCGGTGCCAACTTGGCTGCATTTAATGCTGAGCTGGGTGGCAAAGTGAGCTTTCGAATGACCGTTTCGGCCTCCAGTTGATCCCATAATCAGGCTCCAATTGTTGTGTTCGATGATGCAGATCTTGCCTCAGCAGTAAACGGTGTCGCTTTTGCATCGTTTATCGCCTCTGGACAGACATGCATTTCGGGAACCCGGATAATTATTCAGGAAAAGATATATGACAAGTTCATGCAAGCATTTCTTGACAAGGTCGAAAGAATACGACGGCGTATGGGTGACCGTAAGTTTCGTATCTTGATTTTCCGTCGAGCGGGACGCCCAGATACCAGCTGTTTTTCAGCTTCAAATCCACAATCCTCAATGGGATCCGTCATTTCCAGTAAACATCTCGAGCGGATTGAGCGGATGGTTCGAAGCCGCAAGAGTGGGGCGATCGTTGTCGGTGGAGAACGAATGACCGGGACGTCGGCACTCGATGATTTCGAATTTTCCAGGGGAAGCTTCTATCCGCCAACGGTCATCACAAACGTGGACACTAATGATGAAATCTGGCAAGAAGAAATATTTGGGCCTGTGGTCATTGCCAAGAAGTTTCGTGTAAGCAGAAGTTCTTCTGTTTGGGGATGCTTGACATGGTAATCCGTTGCAGGAAGAGGAAGAGGGTGTAGCGCTCGCCAATGCATGCAAATACGGGTTGGGTGCGGGAATATGGACTTCTGATTTGTCAAGAGCACACCGCGTTGCGGATGCGATTGAAGCAGGTATTGTGTGGGTGAATACACACCATCGCAACGATCCCAGCTCCCCTTGGTACGTGTTTATGAAGAAGCGCATCCACATGGGATGAACCCCACTTGTTACAGGGGCGGCATGAAAGAAAGTGGAATTGGTCGGGAAAATGGATTTGAGGCATTCGAAGCATGTGCGTACTGCCTATCCGAGAGTTGAACACGCCTTACAAGAATCATAGACTCGCAGAGCAAATCCGTCATTATCAACACTGCGACTGCGGGGGAATCCCGTGTCACCGATGACTGGTTTGCGGACTGCGGTGGTGTGAGACGATATGGTTGACACCAGCTTTCAAGACTTTAAATCCCAACTTGGCATTATCGGATTCGTGAATATTATGATATCTCGTGAAGTGCTTCTAGGAATACATGCTGGTACTAAAATTGAAGTGTGTTGATCCATTATCCAGTCGACTTGACTGCTTCTTTGTGACTAGGCTGTTACGAGGAACATCAGAAGGGCGTCATCACAACCATGGAATACAGAAGACATGCCTCGTTGAGCTCGACTGGTGGCTCGTCCACAAAGTCTGGGACCTTGTTGAGGTCCGCAAGATATGAGGTCCCTTCCTCCTCTTCCTCGAATTGTAGTGCGTCAAGCTCTGCAAGAACTCTAAGTGACAGGAGATGCGACACGAAGAAAAGAACTTGCCAGCTTCAAGATCTGCTTCGTCAAGCTCGTCAGGTACTGCATAAGATCTCCCTAGAGATTCCTGTATCTCGTTGGCCTGCTCCAACAACTCCTCCATGTCATAATGCATATTCTATCGTCCAGTGAGCAAAACGGTCATTCCGGCACAATACACCACGCACTTCTATCTTGTCGATGTCAATCTTGCCATACTGCTTCTTCATTTCCTTGTTCGCAAGTTTCATCGCTTCCACGGTCGCCATCGTGTTTCTCAGGTTCTCCGTGGCGATCGCGGCGGACTCCATGTTAAACGTCTGTTGTGCCAATTGGGCGAGCTGACCTTCGTACATCTTCTTTTGTCGAAGGACGCGAAGCGCACGTTGTTCGATTGCTCTCTGTCAAACCCGGCACGAACAGTGAATGAGTACAGAGTAGAACGATATGCACATAGTCAAGGGGGGGACGATTGGGTTCACCTTGCCAGGCCCATTCCGGAGTTTGCTCATCTGTTCCTTGTACCGCATCAATTCGCCATCGAGTTTCTTGATGTTGACTTCAATAGAGGCTATCCGCGTATCTGTCTGGGTTGACGGTGCGGTCAGCGATGCGGTGACTAAGAGGGATTAGGAATGGACCTACGGAATTGATGGCGTCCTGGAGTGTTGCTTTGGGTTTCTTGACAGCGGACGTGCCAAATATTCGATTCATGACGGTGGAGATCGGACGAGATGGATGTGGCGAGGGCTACGGATGCTACTGCCAGTGCCACGGGACGCCTTGCCCGAGTTAGCCGCATGTGTCATACCGGGCCCAGATGACTCGACTCGAGGCGGCGAGCATATCTGACACCACGTTGGTCACTGCGTAACGCACGTAGGGCTCGATTCTATCATCCCTGGTCCTCCCGGCGCTGAGGTCAAATTAGCGACGGGTATCCACCTTGCCTGGGCCTTCTCAGTTTCAATGGCCCTCAAACGACCAACTCAGCTTGGAAGCGGAGGTCCACATAACTGGACTTGTAATGTGCACAAACCCATGCTAGGCAAGGTACATACAGTGAGAACGAGTGTGCACGAAGGTGGACGGGGAATGCTGTCATACTCTTACAACCCTCAAACATCTTTCAGCCACCGTCTAATGTCTGTCAACTCTTGCAGCCGAACGCGCCTCACGACAGAAATCCCCTTACGGCTCCCCCGACATTTAGCACATCAAGCCTGCGAGAAAAGACAAGTATGGTCAGTCACCAGCGCCCAAGCACCTGATAACCAGTTTCATTCCCTAGTAACAACCCGGAGGGGCTTGGGCCGCCTAAATGCCACGGCGCGGGATCAATCCGGGTGCAACATGCGGGATGCACAGCGCGGCTCGATATATAGTACTGAGAGACTGCTCTCAAGTTTGCCTCGCCCCTCTCGCTTCTGGCCCAGGATCAAAACAAGCAAGATGGCACTTACAAGAAAGTGTCGTGTCCCCATACGCCACCAAGCTCAAAGTAACTGACTTGGGTATTACCTGCCATTCGAAGGGCATCGACAACTTCGCGTTGTTGCTCGACTGGGAATAGGATATCGCTTTGTACGCCCAAAACAAGTATCGGTGTGGATACGAGCGGACTAAGGCCTTTGGCCAGTTCAGGCAAGTGTGGAGCTTGATTGGCTGGTGGGGGATGCGACTTGGAGTACGAGGTGCTGTGCAAGGGGATGGATGTGGATGGATGGGAAAAAGATGATTTGGGAGGATGCATGTCAAGTTCTTCCATGGCAGGGAGAGTGAGATCGAATAGGTCCATCGCTTTTGAGATGTAGAGGAGAGAGTTGGCGTCATATTTCAAGCAAAATTGCTCTCCCTGGCGAGAAAGGTAAGTCAAAAAGCTTTATATCATTCATCAAGTAACGAATATCGAGTGGAGGCTTCCCGACAGAAGCGTACCTGGTGGTCAAGATAAGTTTCGATGAGGAAATCGGGACACAGTGTCGGTGACCTGGACTGGTCACGTGATGACTTGGGAGCATCATCGCGCAACTTGCGACCAAAGCGCAAGTCCCACTCTGGGCCGGAGCGGTAAGTTATGGTGGCGATCTCTGATAGGGGATCAGCCCGGGTAATTGAGGGGTGGACAAGGATGTACTGACGACGAGCCAACTTCATTCCAGTGTGAGGAGGCAAGGCGTCATAATAGAAGCCATTATTCCAATTTGGGTCTGCCATGAGGACTGGGCGGAGGTCAATGGAAGGGTAGATTGTGGATAAAGGTACGGACCACTTCTTTGGGCATGACGCATTGCTATGCTCCCTGGACTGCTTCTGGCTGTGCCACTAATGCTGACGATTTTGCGGATACGATCAGGGAACAGCCAGCCTGCGGCGAGGCTCTGCATTGCACCCATGGAAGAGCCGACACTGGCATAGAGTCGATCGATTGCAAGAGAATCCAATAGATGGAACTGAGCCTTGACCATATCAAATATGGACAGGATCGGGAAGCGTGTTGCGAAACGTTGGCCGGTTGTCGGATCGATCGAGGAGGGGCCAGTGGAGCCGTAGCAGCCACCGAGGACGTTTGTGCATATGACGAAGAAGTGATCTGTGTCCAAGGCCTTTCCTGGACCGATGAACTTTTCCCACCAACCTGGGGCGGGATTCAAGGAAGTGGAAGCGGCATGGGAGGAAGCAGACAGGCCTGTATGGAGAAGAATGGCGTTATCTCTTGCGGGAGAGAGGGTGCCCCATGATTCGTAAGCGATGTCAAAGGAGGAAATGGTATTTGAGTAGGTTAGCGGGAAAGGATGTGGGTGATGATAGACGTCGTAGGAGAGTGGACTTGGACGGGCATAGGGTGGTTCAGGGCCGGAGTCTGCTGAGGAAGCGGACGGGGCTTGGGAGAAGCGGGGAAGAGAAGAAGCGATGATACGGGACTCTCGTTCTGCATGAGCGTCTACGCAGGGGAAGGAGGGTGACGGGGTGTGTGCTATGGTGGCACACGGGCGGATATGTCTCAGCTTGAGAGGGTGGCGGAGTGAGCGCAACATTGTCGTAGCCTCACTATCCAATTCAATTCTTGACTGGCACGCTCAATGACGCCATCCTTTGCGATATATGACCCCCCTGATGACCCCCCCGGTTTTACACATTTCCTACACGTGTTATATCCACCGCTGCTCGTCCTTTACAACTTCATGTCTGTGCGTGTCTTGCTCTCTCCGTTTCCTCGAAATTGTCACCGCTGACTATGGCCACATCGGTCAAACGCGAAAACAAGGTCTGTCCATATATTCCCTTCTCTTCCTCCTCTCCCGCCCCAACACGCTTGTCCCAGTTCACCGCATTCTTTCGCTCCCGCTCTCGTTCACGCTCTCGTTCCCACACCAGTCCCGACACATCCCACCCCATGTCATCCACTCTCGACCCCTTTCCCGCCCGTCACCCACACAAGGAGTCCCCGTCCTCAGACAACCCCCCTTCGAGCTATGCCAAGTCAACCGCCCGCTCTCAAAACCGTCCCATCTCTTCCACAACGACCGCTACTCACTCCACGATCACACCGCTTCCATCCGATTCCTTGAGGAACAGGATGAATCGCGGACGCCACGCCTATGCATTCCACCCTCAGAGTACCGATACCCACACGTCCCTCGGAGATCACGATCAGTGTAGTGTCATTTGTGATTACGATTCTGATGATCACCACTTCCCTCGTTCCGAAACCCCCTCCTCCATCAGGCGCAAGTTGGTCTTGCACTCCCTTTTCGGAATCTCCTTGACTCGTAGATCCTCTTCCTCTGTCTCCACCCCACAGCAATCATCCTCAACCTCGGAGAGGAAAGGTTCCGCATCCACATCCGCGTCTGTATCCGAACCCAGGACCAAGTCTTCCCGAAAACGCTCCTTTAGATTGACCTCTCGCCCTGCTACACCAAAGTCTGTCGACGACTCGTCAACTTCAAAATCTCCCTACTCCATCCCTGTCCCATCCAGCCCATTACCTTTGTCCGCCAGCCCCCGTCGCAGATCGTTTGGTCTCGGTGGCTCTCAGCGAAACACTCCAAAATCATCTACCGGTCACTTACCTCTCCCACATGTACAGACCCCTCAACCCGGTCGGTCCCATGGTAGAAGATACTCGGTCAGTTCAGAGCGGCCACCCCACGACAGTGCAGTTGCTCTTCCGGAAGAGCCCTCGCATCGGAGTGTCCACAAAGCCCCCCATGTTCTCCCCGACGGCGGAGGTCGGAATAAAGGCAAGGAAAGAGAAAAACTACTTGCGGACTCAGAGAGACCCCTTCCTGACTCTCGTCCGTCCATCGACTTCCCTTCCCAGTCTCTTCCAGTAGATCCTTCTCCCATATCTCGCAATTACCTTTCATCTCAGTTTGCAGGCCATCCTGTCTTTTCACATCTCCCTACCGTAGATTCGGCCTCATCTGAGGAGAACGACCAATCGTCCCTTCTTGCACCACATCGTTTACCCTTGATACCCCGGATCATCCATACCCCACCAACCCCACAGCGGCCGGGAGGTGAGGTTGATTCCCCCTCCAACCCAAGTACTGCTCTCCCTCGAGTCGATTCTGGCAAGGTTGACATTCCCAAAGCCAAGACTGTCACTATAGCCCACCGAGAACAAGTCCTTGTGTCAAACTCTCACTCACACGCAGACGTGCAGAACACTGCTTCATCCAAGGGGCGTTTCACTCCCCGATTCTTTAGCGGCAAAGACTCGCCCAAAACAAAGGACAGTAATGGGCAGAAATCAAGCAGGCGAACAGCTGCTGCTTCTTCTGACGGACCTGCCTACAAGACACCTGGCTCTAGTATGACTGGCCCCGCGCGCAACATGACCAGTCACCGGAGCAAACTTGGCAGCTTTGATTTCGAGCGTCCGGTTTCCGCGCTCAACAAGAGTAGTTCTACCGTGGATCGACAGGGAACACATGTCCCAACGGATAACTCATCCCATTCAAAGACTCGTCTTCACTCATTGGAGCGGACTATCTCGGAGGACTCTGCGCGAGGTGGAAAGTCCCGCTGGATTGCGCTCCATCCTGGACAGGCAGAATTACCAATGTTGTCTCAATTGAGGCCAGATCATACGGGTGATACATCGGTTGTATCATTCTCGTCCGTCTCTCTGCAGACAAAGTCGACTGGCATAGGTATTGGGAGTAACACACCACCAGGACAATCCTCCAGTTGGGGTCGCGCGTCTGGCAGGCGTATCCCACGCACCTCGCATGGAACATTCGCGTTCGAGCATCCCTCTTCGGTACCTAGTTCTCCGAATCCCAAAACCTTTAATTTGGCAAGTGAGCCAGATCAGAGTGGTTCCCCCGGACACATGTCCGGTCTTCCTCAATCTCAAGCCACAATTCCATTGCACATCATCTCCGATGCTCGAGTAAAGCATTCACGGGGACAAAGCTACAATGCATCAGATCACGTTGAATCAGGTCATTCAAAACCCGATGAACGTAAACCCAAAGGGAAAGGGCGTTCCCTTGATCTCGGTTTGGGACTTTCTTGGGCACCTTCACGCGTACGTGAAGAGGTCCTTATGCCGGGGTTGATCCTGGAGCGGGAAAAGGCGAAGCTGGAGAAAAGCAGAGCAAATGGGTCGGATGTCACCAAGGTGTTTGAATGTCTGTTATCCGAGTCCCGATTCCAGACTTTCAAAAAATGTAAGGACTCATTCTTGCACCTCTCGTCGACCTTTTGTCTGACGTGATCTTCAGACGTTCACCGCTTCGACGCACATATTATCCCGCTCGAGGGTCCTTCTGGGCTGCTAGCCCGTGTTGAAAAACTCCTCGTAGAAACTGGTCTCAGCGAGCGAGAGAGAAACAAACTCATGGCTGAGTTTACCGTCTTCGTCGAGAATCACAATGGGTGATGTCCATAATATTGTTGATGATCTGTGGTGTGCACATATGCGGCCCACCTTCGTTCTTGGTTGTTGGTAAATTTTCGCTATCTAATGTCTTGATCATGGCTTCATAGTTGTATCGCTGTTTATTGCTTGCTATACCCTTCGGTAGTAAGTCGTGTCACTCCTTGTCCTCAATCTTACCTGCATAGCTGGCCAGCCTGGAGCCCAGCTGACCCCGTTTAATGTTACTTCTGGGGTGTCGAGTAATACAAGTCGGGTTGAAAGTGCTAGAGTACATGAATACCGGCGCTGAATGCGCCACGACTACGTTGCAGGTCGAAGGGCTCTCAGTCTTTCCACCAATTTATTATCCTCCTCGCCGATAGTTTCGCCTTTGGATAGATCAGGCACAACACCGGAGAGGTCCTTGGCAGCGAGATCATGTTGTAACTCTATGTTTGCTTCTTCTGCTGTCTGCCGCATAAGTTGATCTATTTGATCTTGCGGCGTCGAGACGGCCGTCGTGCTAGACATTGCGTCTTCCATGTAGGACGTCTGTACGTCCAGATCGGAGAACTGAGCCTCGAATTTGTCCATCACGAGCGAAATCTTGGAAAACAATAGGTGATTTCGCAAACATCGCGCACCTCACCAGCATGACGCACCTTCTCCAAGTTCATGCTTTCCATTGCTCTGTCCATCCCTTTGACTACGGATGTCATGTTGCCCGTCACCTGTCTCATTGTGACCGCAGTCTCCACCCTGCTCGCGACTGCATCGATACGGCTAGCGAGACGAAGTAAATTCAAGGACTCTGATTTCTTCCGGATCGCGTTGGAAGCATATATCCGTGCGCCGTCGCTATTGCCTTGTTGGAGCGCCTGTCATGGTTTGGGATACCACCGCGTTGTCACTCGACACGGAGGGAAGATGAACGCAGGGTTGAACAGACCTTCTTCAACCTCGCCTTTTCCGCAGTCTCGTCTTTATGCGCCTTCTTTGCTTGTCTGTTCAGCGTCTTTGCGGTGAACTGTGTAATACGGTATCAGAGTGGATCTCGGATGGTTATGACGACGGGCAAACTTTGAGTTGGAATAAGGTCTCTGTGGGTGTGTTAGACGAACTACGATTGACTGTGCGAGGTATACTGACTCTCCATGTTACTCATGCTGAAGTGAGTGCTATAGGACCTTGCTGCATGCTGTAAGATGTGATGTGATCGGTCATGTGACCCACTTCGGGGGAATCTTCTCCAACTCCAACACCCACTCAGGAGACAAGCCATGGACTCCAAGGAGACGACGCGAGCAGAACCTGTCTCGCAGGGTGTCGATTCCTCGTGTTTCTCCTCTCGGTCTGGCACTCTCCCAGTGAGTGATAAGCCACGCCAAGCTCATCCAGCCGAGCGTCACCACGATGTCGGCTCCATTATCGCCAGCCACCGTACTGTAACCTCCGCGGATTCTCTTGCTACCATAGACCGTCCTCCCGACGAGGTCCAAGGTTTGCCCCCTGCTAAAATATATCACCCGTACTCCGTACATGTCCTCGCCATTCTCATGCCCGCTTCCATCTTCGGCGTACTTGCCAGACTTGGTCTACAAGCTTTGGTGACATATGACGGACAGAGCATCTTTCCATTAGCCTATATACAGGCGACTGGCTGCTGCATCATGGGAGTCGCCCTGGGCGTGAAAGCCCCGTTTGGCAACTTGTGAGCGTGCTTTCCATGTTACGGTCCCAATCAGTTATCTAGTCCTTCCAAGCTATGGACCTTTGTATACAGCCGTGACAACCGGTCAGATCGACTGCGCTCCCCTTTACAACACCGTCTTGTTGACTCATGGCCGTTTCACAGGATTTTGTGGATCCTTGACCACGTTTTCTGGCTGGCAGGTCGACATATTCGACTCTTGGGTCAATTCTGGTCAGTTCCATAGAGCAGGACTTAGGGATGTAAGTATTTTTCCTTTTTCGAGCTCCTCGTCTTATATTACGTCCCCAGTTTATAGACGGTCTCACTAAAACATGGGTTACCCTCTTGTTATCGCTGGCCTCTCTCGTGTTCGGGGTGTACATCGCCGGCTTGATCTCACCATACCTTCCACCCCTGAGACCACCCAAGAAAAACGTGCGCTACTGCCTCACCGTCTTATCTATCTTGACCTACGCTGCCACCTTCCCTGCGTATTTCCGCTTGCCTGCCAATTACCGACACCAGGCGACTGCGGCCCTTCTATTCTCCTACCCAGGGACGTTGACGAGGTACCTACTTTCGATTAATCTAAACCCGCGAATCAAACTCTTCCCTTTGGGCACCTTCACTGCGAATGCACTAGGCACCGCGCTTCTCGGCGTATTCCACGTTCTGCAGGGTGTGCCTTCGGCTGTCTCCCCTAACGCATGTTCCTTGCTACAGGGCCTGGGCGACGGGTATTGCGGGTGCCTCACAACAGTAAGCACGTTCGCGGCCGAGGTGGATGCTCTAGAAGGGTGGAAGGCATCGTTTTATGTGATTCTGAGCTGGGTGGTCGGGCAACTCCTGCTCCTTATTATCATGGGATCCTCATTCTGGGCAGGCCATGTCAGCGAGCAGTTGACGTGCAGTTTCCAGGAATCTTGAGGGGGTGGGGAGAATGGATTTCATTTCATGAGGCTAGTACCTTTGCTAGGTCCAAGCACGAAGTGCAGTTGGCGGAGTCTGAATTTATCAACGGTTTCCCGATCGAGAAATAACGGGTGCTTGAACGCCAGCCTGATTGAGCTGTGCAACTTTCCATGTCGCGGCCCCAGGAGCTGGTCGAGGATCAGGTCGAGCTTGAAGAGGAGGCTATAAGCGGAAATGGAGAGGCAGACGAGATTATGGATGAAGTAGAGGAGGGATACAGTAAGTTCCATGCAGGGCATTGCCACAGACTCATTGCACTGACTTCACCAGCATCTTCTACCCCCACTTCCACGCTCACGTGGATCAGCTGGTTTTGTTCCCTACCCGGCCACGAGTACTTCTGCGAAGTGTCGGAGGACTTTATCGAAGATGATTTTAACCTAACAGGCTTGAACACGATGGTACCCTTCTGGAAGGAGGCGATGGAGATGGTGTTGGACGTTGAGCCAGGTACGTTCGCCCTCGGCCCATGTGAACTTTGTACCCATTTATGATCCGATGCAGATGAAGACACGTCGAAAATTCCCGATGTTTCAATTGTGGAGGCATCGGCCGAGCTTTTATACGGCCTCGTGCATCAGCGTTACATCCTGACGCGAGCCGGCTTGCAGTCCATGGTCCGCTTCTCCCACGTACCCGATTCATCATGATCTCATGCTTCTTTCAGGTCGACAAGTACGAAAGTGCTGCATTTGGCGTCTGCCCGCGGGTCTACTGCATGGGATGCAATGTGGTGCCATGTGGTCGTTCCGATCTCCCTGGTATCGATACGGTCAAGCTCTATTGCCCAAACTGTAATGATATATACAGTCCCCCGAGCAGCCGCTTTCAAGGAGTTGATGGTTTGAGTACTTTGCTTCCCCATCATGAACCCTGGAAACTGACGCGCGTTCGAGGGATGTAGGGGCGTTCTTTGGCACTACGTTTTCACATTTGTTTTTCCAGAGCTACCGTGAACTTGCGCCTGCGCCGTTTTGGAAACCGTCGTCGTCGACGGAATCGTCGCTCTCTCCTGGACGGTCTCCGGACTCTGTCAACAGCTCGTCGCAGCGGTCGCCTTTTGTCAATCCCAATCCCCATGGGGGCCAAAAGAGACCAGAAGGGCGTATCTACGAACCGCGAATATACGGGTTCAAAGTGAGCGAGCGGGCAAAGTCTGGGCCACGGATGCAGTGGCTGCGTTTGAGACCTCAGAGTCCAGATGAGTTGGATATGGTGGACTGGCGGGGACGTTGGATAGATGACGAGGAATATGGCGATGTCGATGACGAGGAGGAGGGGGATAAACAAATGGAAGACTTTGACCCGGTAAGGCTCTTTCAGACCTACACGGAGCCTTTTCTCACACGTGGTACTTTGCAATCAATTACAGGATGCTGTAGATGATGATGATGACGAAGAGGAGGAAGAGGAGGAAGATGAAGGTGGTGCACGGAGACATCATGTCCGAGGTGAGCAGTCCGTCGATTTGCTTCGGCCTCCCACACCGATCCACCTACCATCCTCCGCGCGTACATCTCCCACCTCCGGATCGATATCGAAGGGTCAAGATGACCTCGCTGTAGGTACGAGTGGTACAGGCAGGGTCAGGGTAGTCAGAAGATGATATACATCCTGTGGAGATGTCGAATCTCATTGCGAATAATTGATTTCCTACAATACGGTCCTTGTTTGTGACAGAGTTGCTCATTTAGGGGCACTGCCTTGTTTGGAAAGGCTAGGGCGTGGAAGAAAACTGTACAGGTGCAAGCCACTGTCACAGCCACAGCACTCACGGTCGCGGTGAGAGGGTAACGAGACTCTCGTCGAAACTGCATCCTCAAGACCGTCAAGATCATGGCCCGAAGCAGTGAGTTCGAGAATGCAACTCGGGGGAGGGTGACTGATTCCTCTACCAATAGACCTCCGTTATGGCCCTAACAAAGGCCACCCTACAACGGCCGTTCCCAAGACCTCCCGCCCAAGTCAGCGGAAAGGCATCCAATCCACCAAAAACAAATTTGTGCGGTCCGTTGTTCGCGAGGTCGCGGGATTCTCCCCATATGAACGACGAGTGTTGGAGTTGCTGAGGAACTCCAAGGTACGCGATCCATAATACTAACTAGCTGATGCTTTACGATTATCTTTCGCAGGACAAAAAGGCACGCAAGTTGACCAAGAAACGGGTAAGTTTGCGCACACCATACCATGGACTCGACGAGGTTGGAGACTGACGATGGGACAGCTTGGTACATTGTTGCGGTCGAAGCGCAAACTGGAGGAGCTTGGCGAAGTCATTCAGGAGAGTCGGAGGGCACACTGAGCAAAAGATCCGATTCTAGTAGCGCTGCCAACGTGATTTGTACTTTGTACAGCTTACGGATTCGTATGAGATATTTCACCGCTGAGTCATCTGATGATACGTTCCGGCCGGCGTCTGGAGTCGGTGCCGGGCGTGCCGAGAAGCCGCGTCGGTCTGGAAGATGGTATTACGTAGTTAGTCCGGTTTTTGATGTGGATTTCGGTTCGACACAGGTCTGTTCGTTTTAACTCATATACCCACCGTCTCCTCCGTCATGGCCTTGGTCGTACCACCTCCGAATCGAAGTCGCGCTTCCTCCACGTGCGTACGCCCCGCCTTGTCAATAAACACCCTCGGGAGGCGTCGTTCGTCCTCTCTTGTTCTCCCCGTTCAACACACAGACCCCATCCCCGACAACCCCCACTCCCTTGTGCATAGCCCATCCTCTTCGTCACCCACGACTTCTCAGTCTTCCATGCTTTCCTTGATAGCTACAAAGTGTCTTGAATTCCTTCACGTGCCCAAATTGCACCCTTCTGACTCTTCAACCCCCTCATCGCCACACTCCGCCAGCGAACTTGACCTCGTCCTCCCCCTTTCGGCTTCGTCAACGACCACGTTTGGTGACATCCTAAACGAGAAGGACGCCAGTTCACGTTGGCGACCCTTTCACCCTGCGGTCAGTGACGCTTTCCTCGATCTCGTGCGTCAATTGATGTCTTTGTCAGGCGCATGCACAAATCCTATTAGTCATACTTCTCTTCCCCCTGTCTACCTCCGTAGTGTTTTTGTCACTTTACTCCCTACCCATCTCAGTTACGTGGCCACGAACACTTGCTGAGCTCGCCGAACTCGGTAAAGAACTCCAAAAGTACTCTCAGCTTGGCCCGGGGCCATTTGCACATGTTATCGGTGTACTTTCTGTTACTGCAGCCTGGAAACATGCCTGGTCTATTCCTGGCAGCGTCATTTGGGTTGGTTTCAAAACCAATGTTTTATCAATGAACTCGTGTGACTGATTGACTCCCGTAGAATGTGCTGGCCGGTGCTCTATTTCACCCCCTACTGGCCACCTTGCTGTTGACCTTTTTGACAACCGTCGGATCAGTGATCTCTACTGCGCTTAGTGCACCCCTTGCCCCGGTTCTTAGCCGATTCTTTCCGCGTGCGCTGGACATGACTCGAAATGCCTTGGAAGGTGAAACAGACATAGCCGTCGGGTCAGCGCCGAGGTCACCGGCTTGGGTTCGTTTGTCGATACTGCGCCTCATTGGGGTCGTACCCTGGTCGGGAATTAACATTGCATGCGGTGTCTGCGGTGTACCGTTGACCGATTGTTTTTTGGGTGCATTTATTGGTGGTCTTCCTTGGACAGCGGTCACGTGCCAGGTATGTATTTCGCTGATATCGGCCTTAGCGTCTGTTGACCCTTTGCTAGATCGGTGATATCCTTCAGACAGTCGCATCGGCTCCTTCACCAGGTCACCAGACTGTTTCTTCCCTGTTGGCTTCTCCCGATATCATCCTGAAGCTCGTGTTCTTGTCCTTCTTGTCCCTGGCGCCCATTCTTGGGCGAGATCGGCTACGTGCCCTCATATCGAAAAAATCGCTCTCACTCTCGGATGCGCCACAGTCTGTTGGGAACGAACGTTTGTCCCGGTGGGTTCGTGACTGGAAGACAAAGATGCGCACACATTCTCGATCACACAACCAAGATATGAAAAGACTTGATGATCTTGTCCAAGAAAAGGCTTCATTGCCTTAATGATGCATCATTTTCCCCTGCTCTGGGCCTCTGGCGATTCTTGCTGATTTATTTATCGACAACATACTTTGATTTCCCGTAATGTCACGCATGATTTTCTCACGCACCCGAAACACTTGGTGCCTCTTTCTCACACCTTTCCGCGCTCACGACGAACAGATACCCCTAATACGTGATTACCCACCAACTGATCTCGCCTTGCACTTCATTTGGTCTCCTCGAATTCACACATCTTGATCTCACGCCATCCAATGATTTGTATGCACATATACTTTGCCATATCAACACATCCGTTTCCTGGCTTCGTACATAGATGTATCGAGCAATGTATACAAGTGTGTCTCTGCGATCACCGATTGACCGAGGCTGTGAGTTATTGCCGCGGCATCGCTATGATAGGCAACCAGTGTTTGCGTTCGACGAGGTTTCATTCTACAGGACATTCCATATTCGGAACCACTCGTTTTGACTTCTTAGCCCAAAGCAATGCTCGGTTTCGCATGCACAGTTGCCTGCGAGGGTAAAACCGGACCGAGGTCGATCATCTGCGTTCAACAATCGCTTATCGTGGACTCGAGCTCTCGGCTTGGGTTATTGATCCATGTAGGTTGCTATGGTCGTGACGTAGTTGAGAGGGATGCCCGCTCTATACTTCAAAGGTACGCATTTGTCGTGATCATGGACCACCTCGCGGCTGTCCGCAAGCACAGCACATTTATGGAAAACATGAGGTGAGTCGTGTTGCCCCATTCATGAGCATCCTGCTCCCAACGTGGCTGTTGAGCTCAAGGCAGGTTCCCTCAATGACTACTGCCTGTGTACAGCTTGAAGCATGCCCCTCCCCTTCCCTATATGAGCCTACTCACGTCTTCCCGTTCATTATTCGCTTATAATAGTCCGTCTTCTCATTTCTGCCCACCCAGCTGCGCTTCCAGCGAACAGTCATCCCGCCACAAACTAGCGGTCCTATATTTTGGCGCTCAGTCCCGCTCTCGCATTTTTGAGAACCACCACTGGCTTCACTAGCCATGTCTCAAGTGGAACCTGTGCGCTCGATGAGCCACAGGAAACCTGTCCCGAAATTCATCCCCTCACCACCGCCTTCCCCTCCCTCATCTCCAGGAGCACCCTTCAGGCAAATATCCCTCTCTTCGGTTTCATCACCCTCTCCTATACAGGGTGACAGACCACCGGTAAGGAATGCACACATTTCGTGAAGAACGGCGCTTATGCAGCGCCGTGTAGCTCCCGGATGATTGGAAGGACGTGATCGATAGGGTGGTCTCCAGAGAGCGGCGGTCAACACTGCCTACCATTAACACAGTAGTTGATTTTTCGACCCATGAGGGACCTTCAACTGACCTCGATGGCGAAGCAGAGCCATTGCGGCAGTCTCCGGCCAGCACGGTGGGCAGCGGTGCTCAGCGAAGTTACCAATGTGGCAATGCTCACATAGTCACAGGAGTTTGAGACGTCGAGGAGCTACACGTTTACTCCACCTTCCCCATCCGAAAGTTACGATGGAGATCCATTATCTCGCCCCCATTCTCCCACACCCTGGACGCGGCCAGGAGGCAAACGCAAGCCACAAACAGTAAGTGACTTATACTGGCGGCATAGCCATCGGGATTCAACTTTCGGTAGGAATACCGTCCACCAACACCTCCGCTTCCGCGTCAGAAATCGCGATCGGCTGAGTCTGCCTCGCAGGGTGATTCGCCAGTTGCGATAACGCATATTGTATGTCAACTATCTTTCCCCATTTTATTTAGCTGACAATTTTTCTACAGTCACGTCACTCTCCACCATTACCCGCTCCACCTTTGCCCACTCCGCCTCTGCCTTCTCCGCCTCTTCCTCCCCCACCACTACCGACGCCGCCACGTGTCTCTCGGCCTTTGCCCGAAATCCCAGTGCAGGATCCCTTGGTCTTGGAAACCCGCGAGGTAAAGCAAACGATACCGATTGTCAGACCTGAGGCCACAAGGCCTTTCTTTGGTCCACGCAAGCTCCCCACCCCTCCATCATCGCTATTGACAAACGAGTGTTCCTTGGTCACAAGCCACGTTAGGGCGCCATCGCATTCCGAATATTCTTCCACACTGGCGTCGAGTTGCACACCGGCACGCACCACCCCACCGTCGACGGTGTATTCTGAGAAATGGCCGGAAAATAGTTCCCGTACCGGTTACGGGGTACCGATCAGAATGGAGCCTTCCCAGAGAGAAGCACCGCTGGAACATACGCGAACCAAGTTTGAAGCGTCTCCACCAATTATGTCGCAAAATTCGAAGCCTAGAACACTTCGTCGAGCACTGACGCAGGGGCTGCAGCGTATTGGATCGCTGGTCGTATCCGCATTCTTGTGTCGGTGACACGCATTGCTAGTATAGCACCTCCTGTTTTCGCATGGGACTGTGAAGCTGGATTGTATAAGAGCAGTACGATACTCGGACCACCGCGACTTCTAAGCTTGCTGGGTGGTATCTCTTTCTTGTAATGCGGGAGGACAAAAGGCAAGAAGGCGAGGTAGTTATTTACATAAACTATGGTTAGGTCTCGGTCTAGTACTTTACCTCGCTAATGTGGGTCTGCCATGTGGAAGTAATAAGTTACTAGTAAGCAGTCACAAACATCGTAGACCAACTCCAACCTCGCTGAAAGCAGCACCCCCTCGCGTCCCACCGACGATGCCCTTGTGATATCCCCTACCTTTCAGACTGCGATTGATAATCCGGATTCGCAGGTTCGACCTTTCATGCCATGTCGGAGGTCGTGTCTTCTTCGCGTCCCCAACCCACAGGGCGTGAAATTTATGAAGCATGTCTCTCTGGCGTTCGGGATCGTCCATTCATTCCACGACTTAGGTCAGACCCTCTACCTTATCGTCCTATCCCCAGTAGCCTTTTTGAATTCCGGCAACAAGAGGGAGAAGAAAACCGGGAACAGAGACTCCATGACATTTGGCGACACCTGCCCCATACACACTTTCAGGGTTCGGAAACCGCGGCCACTCTGGGGATCTCTCTTAGCGAGTTACTAACGCCAGAAGAGGCCGAGAACATGCGGAGAGTCTATGAAGACGAACTATTGCGGCGGTGTGGTGGCCATATCTCCAGTCTAAGGCCGACCCACATACTCTGGCCGGAGTTCCGGGATTATGCAGAAGCAAAGGAGGCCGGTCAGTGATGGTTGAAATTGAACTGCCCTGCTGTCCCTTGCTCACGCATTGTTGTTAGAGCTGTGGTGCATCTTCCACGACGAACTCGATCTGGACGGAAACGGCCATTTGGACTCGGAAGAACTCCGGATTGCGTTGAAGAATGCCGGTAGGTCGCCTCGATGTCAATGCTACACGTTGCACTGGTATTCAATGTGTACCCAGGGATCACCCTCTGTCCCACTGCCCTGACGGAATTCATGACATTTTTGACGCAATCACCCCACTCCCATGTTATCAACTTTCAACAGTTCCGAGATTTCCTATTACTTCTACCTCGGGAAGCATCGACCTCCGAGATCTACCGGTATTATGAGGTGAAGAAGTTCATAGGAATCGATGGAAGGGGTCCAGTGAGGGTGACAATGGAAGGTCCGCCGCCTTGTCACTTACTTTTACGCTCCACCCATGAATCCTTTTGACGTACGGAAGGTGATGTCAGCCTAAGCGCCGACGACGATTCCGGATCAATGCCGTCGTTACGAGTCCCTGCAGAACAACCAACTCCTGTCAACCACGGAGGTGAACTTGAGGACGAGCCAGAGGAACATCATGATTGGTTACAGGGTCACACAGCAGTCAAGTTTTTCCTGGCAGGTGGTTTGGCGGGGGCAGGTGAAGCGTTTGCAATACACAAACGACATCTACTGACAGTTATCCTCCCTGGCAGTTTCGAGGACGTGTACCGCTCCGTTTGACCGTCTCAAAGTTTTCTTGATCACTCGTCCTCCTGAGATGGGAGGGACCTCCGTGGGCCCTAAACCCAGCGTCAGTGGCTTGAAAGCTATAGGTGGCGCTGTGGCTCGTATATATGCCGAAGGCGGTGTCTTGGCATTTTGGACGGGAAACGGACTTTCTGTAATGAAGATCTTCCCAGAGTCCGCCATAAAGTTCATGGCGTACGAGACAGCTGTTCGTTCTCTTCATGTGCCCGTGTCAAGCGTGCAGCACTCAACGTTCGGGGACAGAAACGCGCATTTGCCAAATACTGGGATCATGTTGAAGACACCCGAGATATAAGTGGTAGTAGTCGCTTTTTATCAGGCGGCATTGGCGGATTATCCAGTCAACTCAGTAAGTTTCAGGCCGCTGTAATGTCCTTGTCGCTCATGACAACGTAGGCATATACCCCATCGAAACGCTAAAGGTCTAGAGCCGCTCCACCCCTCAGCCTGCCCCGTTACTGATTCTTTAGTAGACCCAAATGATGAGTACAACTGGGAAGAAGCGAAGTTTAGTAGGCGCGGCGCGGCATGTCTGGCAACTGGGGCAGTTCAGGGCATTTTATCGTGGACTATCTGTCAGTCTTCCGCTTTTACTTTGCATTATTTCCCCTAAATCGACTATAGATCGGTCTTGTCGGAGTTTTTCCGTATGTCATCTGTCAAAATATATGGCTCCCTTTTTCACATCCTTTGATAGATATTCTGCTATCGATATGAGCACATTTGAAGCTCTCAAACTAACTTATCTACGCTCTACCGCACTGGACGAACCCGGCGTCCTTGCTCTCCTCGCCTTCGGAAGCGTTTCAGGAAGTGTTGGAGCCATCAGCGTTTACCCCCTGAACCTAGTCCGCACCCGACTGCAAGCTTCGGGTTCCCCGGGACATCCACAACGCTATTCGGGTGTTTGGGATGTGGTCCAGAAGACATACCAGCGAGATGGTTGGAGAGGTTTTTACCGCGGGTTATTCCCGACGTTGGCCAAGGTTTCCGTTGCATAGTACCTAGAAGAAACACATGACTCACTAGCTTTCATTTATAGGTTGTGCCTTCAGTGTCAATCTCTTACTTGGTTTACGAGCATAGCAAGCGGAGGTGAGCATCGCATCGTGCCTATCGTGATGTGTCGGTTAATGCGCGCTGCCTTGCAGGCTCGGTGTATAGACATCTAACAGCACCTTGCCAAATCGTAATATATATGAATAGATTCTCTCGATTTATTCGTCACTCATATCCTGTCATCTGTACCTCACACAATACATGCTATCTGGTATATTGCGTGTTGTAAGCCTAGCCCCAATAGTGGCCCTCGTTCACTGCCTTGTCGGGGACGAAACTGCACTAAACATGCTGGTCTACACTCGGAGCCGCGGAAAGAGGGCGAGTGAATTGTCTCGCAGAATGCAATCCAGCTTGTGTGGTTCGCCGGCATAATGATCTTCTAGGTGCTTAGCATACCATTTCGAGGTCACAGTGCTGACCGCTGGCGTTCAGGGTTCAATCAGTACATCGATCCTCAGGCTGTAAGCGAAAGGAAGCGGTACCGGGATAGTCGCTTCCAAATAGAATACGATCGATTGGCACGAAAGCGTCCATCGCAGCAAGGGTCGTCGGATGCGAACTAAGGGCTGTTTCATAATAGAATGTTTTGAAATCTTGGAGAATCTCATCCGGGGCAAGCGGGCATCCCATGTAGTGTGACAGGGCTGCTACACGAGGAGCCAAAAAGGGCGTGCTGCCTCCCAGATGTGCGAGGATGATCTTGACGTTGTGAAAGCGTCGTTTCTTGCCTGTGACGACCAGATGAGCGGCTGCTTTGTAAGTCTCGTTCGGAACCTTTTTGGTGCAAGGTTGAGTTTTGCTATTCAGTGAACGTACTATGAGATCGATCGACAGGGGCACTTGCCTCGCTGATGGGAAGCCCTAGGAAGGGATGAGGATAGGGCGTTGAGGAAGGTGTCTGTGCACCGTGAAGGAAAACGACTGCGTGCCTCCTGTTCAGTTCATCCCAGATGGGATCGAATAGATCATCGGCAATGTACTCTATCAGAACGTGAGTGCCAAAGCGTGGGCAAGCAATCTAGAAGATCCTACTGGCCGTATTTCCCGTCCCGTAGGACGAAATGATCGCGAAACCATCGGCACCTAGGTGATCCATGGCAAAGGTAATTTCACTGAGTGCGCCTAAAGAAACGAGTATCAGGAGGTGGCATCATTGTGACTGCCCCAAAGTATCCGAACCTTGTACATCACCCAGGGTGGGAAGTCCAGCGAGGAAACCAAACCTTGTGGGGTATGCTGCGCGGAGCTGTGACAAGTAAATATTCATAGCCCTGACTTCAGTTCTGTTCGCGGTGGCAACAGGAGGTGGCGAAAGGATTGCGGTTTGTATGCCCATCGTGTCCATGGCCGACATGGCTTGTGATGGTCGCCAGGGAATGTGCCCCGGGGGAGTGATCCAACCGACTAGAGTATTTTTCTTGGCCTTTTTCTGGGCATCGAGGAAGACGTGGTGATGCACGTCTATGATCTTCGGGGTATGGAATCGGGAGGTGGGCAATGTGGAGCTATCAACGCTCGCGTGTCGTTGGGTCATGGCAGTGATGCGTCGGGCCTGTAGGATATGAAGTGATATAAGCGTACGGCTGAGGGAAATGGAGATAGTGTCAGTGGATAACTTCTTCGATGATTCCTTCGGCACCTGTTGGCAGCTTCGCAGTCGGTTCCGATAGAAGAAAAGGGATGAGTTAATTCATTTCCTTGCGAATTCTTTACAGTGTTCGTCGTTGTATCGTACAAAAGAACCACTCAGGCTGAGCGGCGCACGGAGGGAGAGATTTGCAATCACATAGCCAGCGTCTGACGGCTTCACCAACGTACCGTCTCGATGAGCGTCAAGGAACATCTTGAGATCGGATGCATCCATGTGAGGAGCACCAGTAGTCCTGAGGGCTTCCTGCATCTATAAACGGGTCTCAGTCTGCACGTTCGAGGGGACAGCGAATAGATAACATACAGCTGTGTCGACCCTTCCTGGAGCGATTGCCAGCGAAACGAGGGTAGGCTCTTCCTTGGCTAAGGTTCTGTCGAGCGGTCCGAATCAGGCTACTGGGTGAAATCATGACCAAGATGGGAAATGAGAGTACCTCGCCAAACTGTTCATGGCTGCCTTGCCTGCGTTGTAGGGTGCCCAACCTGGTATGTTTCCCGTAGCTGCACCTGAGCTGATGAATATCACCCGTCCTGTGTTTGTGCTGGTGCGCAAGGCTGGAAGGGCAACCTGGAGTGCGCTGACAAGTGAGAAGAAATTGACATCAAAGTGGTGTTTCCAGGTATCGAGTGGTACGGTGGGATCGCCAATCCGCACCAGGGGGTCGAGTGTACCAGCATTCAGGATCAGGCCGTCGAGGACGGGACCAAATTTGTCCTTTGCCTGGCTGAATGCTCGCGTCTGGGCGGACTCATCTGTGCTGTAGGGTGTTCTATGTCGGCGTTGACTACGGTGGAGACACGCAGACTCACACGTCACACGAGATGGCGAGGAGAGATGCAGGATAGGCATCGATGAGTTGGGTCAGCTCAGGTGTCCTGGATCGTGCGAGCGCGACGACACTGGCGTTGTGCTCTTCGAGGAGAGATTTGACGACGGCGAGTCCAACACCTCTGGTGGTCGGTCGGTCAGCCCAGCCGACACACATAAAAATTGAATGGGCAGGACCTGGATGCACCGGTGACGAGGACGACTGGCTTGGACATGTCGTACTTATGTACCAATCGGATTATTTTTTCCGTGTCCGTCCGTGACCCCAAAACTGCAACCGCGCGAGCCGTGACCTTCAGTCGCTTCTTCCTCTCCTCCACTTCCAATGACCGCCGTCCGCGCAGCTTTCTCCCGCCTTGCACCTGCACTCGCCAACGCGCGCGCCGGCGCTTCAATACCCGTACGCAGGGCTGCTCTCGCTCGCAGTTATGCAACTCAGTCCGAAAACTCGGTGTGCACTCTCCCAGGACATGTACTTCGCACAACTCATGTTACCCACAGATGACCGTTCGAGATGCTCTCAACGTCGCCATGGAGGAAGAAATGCTGCGCGACGAGTCGGTCTTCATCTTGGGCGAGGAGGTCGCTCGGTATAATGGCGCATACAAAGTACCTACCTCTTTTCGGATACACGTGTCCACAACTTATTGCCCCCATTCCAGGTCACCAAGGGCCTTTTAGACAAGTTCGGCGAGAAGCGTGTCGTCGACACACCCATCACCGAGATGGGCTTTGCTGGCCTCGCCGTTGGTACCGCACTCGCGGGCCTCCGACCAGTGTTTGTCCTCTACCTATCACTTTTACCCTTCCTGACCCCACCTTTTCCATAGTTGCGAGTTCATGACATTCAACTTTGCAATGCAAGCCATTGACCAGATCGTCAACTCTGCCGGTAAAACATACTACATGTCTGGTGGAAACGTCCCGTGCCCTGTGGTTTTCCGTGGTCCCAACGGTGCCGCCGCTGGTGTCGCTGCACAACATTCACAGGATTATGCTGCATGGTACGGCTCCATTCCCGGTCTCAAGGTCGTCAGCCCATGGAGTGCCGAGGACTGCAAGGGTCTTCTCAAGGTGTGTGTCAATCACTTCTTCCACTTCCTGATATATATCTTCATGTCATACAGTCTGCCATTCGGGATCCTAACCCCGTCGTCTTCCTTGAAAATGAAATGATGTACGGTGTCACTTTCCCGATGTCGGCCGACGCCATGTCCGACAACTTCCTCCTCCCCATCGGCAAGGCCAAAGTTGAACGCGAAGGATCCGATGTTACCATTGTCGCACACAGTAAGATGGTTACCCACAGCTTGGAGGCCGCGGAAATCCTTGCAAAGGAAGGTATCAAAGCCGAGGTCATCAACCTCCGGAGTATTCGTCCTCTCGATATCGATACCATCAAAGCATCGGTCAAAAAGACGAACCGGCAAGTTCCTTTGAATTCACGTTGCTTGGTTATTCTTACCACCTTTTAGACTACTTATCGTTGAAGGTGGCTTCCCTGCCTTTGGTGTCGGAAGCGAAATTTGCGCGCAGATAGTTGAGAGTGAAGCCTTTGACTACCTTGACGCACCCGTCGAGCGTATCACTGGCGCTGATGTGCCAACACCTGTGAGTTTTGTGTGCTGACATGGCTGTGCCTTGGCTGATACGTATCTTTTCTTAGTATGCCAAAATCCTAGAGGATCTCTCTTTCCCTGACACACCACTTATCGTCAAGGTCGCTAAGCGTGCACTCTACCGAACCAACTAGTATGTATGCGCACCTCGTAGTTCCGACTTGTTTGTTGCTCCGTCACCCAGTTTTGAGCAATAGTACTTTGACAATTATAGATGTCACCAATTGTTATGCATATGTTACCAGTATTTCTAGAGGTATTGCGCTCACTTCAGGATGGCAATTGAAACAGGATGTTGCTCTCTACAAATACCTAATTCCTAGGTTTGCCCTAACCGTATCCGAACAGCGTTTGCATGAGCCTGTAGCCCCTCGCAATCTGCCAATGTCACAACGATTGGTCCTAGTTTCTGCAACCCTTCTGCAGTGACCTCCTGTGAAGTGATATGCTTCTGGAAAGACATTGTGTTTACGCCGCTGAACTGACGAGCATATCCATTCGTAGGAAGCGTGTGGTTCGTTCCGGAGGCGTAGTCTCCGCAACTACCGAGTTTATATCAGTCATGTCAATGCGCATGCAGGCTGACGAAAAAATAACCTTTCGGGAGAATAAGGTCCAATGAACACACTCCCAGCATTCTTCACACGTTCCACCCAGGCAGAGGCGTCCCGCAAGTGCAGGATGAGATGCTCCGGCGCGTACGCGTTTGAAAACTGTAGCGCTTCTTCTGGTCCAGGCGTCTTCACGATCAGACTCCGCGACACGCTCTCTCGCACGATGTCTACCCGCGGCAAAGTGTGCGCCTGCTTGTCGACCTCCCTTTCTATCTCCTCGAGCTTGTTGTCCGAGAGGGAAGAGGACACCAAGACGACTTGCGAGTCGACACCGTGTTCGGCTTGCGAAAGGAGGTCGGCGGCAACGAACGCGGGGTTGCACGATTCGTCTGCAATGACCTGAAAAGAAAAACCGCGTTCGTTAGTTCGTACAAGAACAACGAACGCGGTGCACACGCCCGGACGTGCTACCGCGCTCAGTAAAACAGAGTCGGAGAGTACTCACCAGTACCTCTGATGGGCCAGCTGGCATATCGATGGATACCAGAGCCTCCGTGTCGTTCTGAACGAACATCTTCGCCGCCGTTACCCATTGATTTCCAGGACCAAAGATCTTGTCGACTTTGGGACATGTTTCGGTGCCGTAAGCCAGGGCAGCGACTGCCTGGGCACCACCAGCCATGAGGATCGCGTGCGCACCAACCAAGTGAGCGACGTAGAGGACCTCGGGAGACACGCTCCCATCAGCACGCGGAGGCGTTGCAAGCACGATCTGCTCACAACCTGCTACTTGTGCTGGGACGCCGAGCATCAGCGCAGTGGAGGGCAGTACGGCGGTCCCTCCAGGAACATAGAGCCCAACCCGTGCTATCGGTCGCGCGAATCTTGAACATGTCACGCCAGGCATGGTCTCTACGACCAGGTGACTGTCTTGTACCTGTGCAGCGTGGAACTTGCGCACATTGGCATAAGCAACGTCGATAGCATCTTTGACAGCTGGGTCTAGCTCCTTGGCCGCGGCAGATGTGAACGGATAGAAAGGCGGAAGGAGGATTGGTGCCCTAAGTTGCGCCTTATCAAACTTGGCCGTCAGCTCGAGAAGAGCGACGTCGCCCCTCTCGCGAACATCGTCGACGATCGGCTTGACCTTGGCGATCATTTCATCAGACCTCAACACAGGGCGCTTCAACAGCTGAGCACGTTCGTCCGGACCAGAAGATGCCAGATCCACAATGCGCATGGCGATAGGCGCATTGGGACCCACAGCAGCTTGTGGTTTTGAGGGATTCTGTGGCGCATCCTGAGAGTTCTTGTCATTTGACACGAACTGAGGTTTTGCATTCCCTGGCCGCCGGGTGACTTTGGCGGCCTTCTTGTTCAGTACTTCTTCGATATCCCGAAGGGTTACCCCGGCGGCGGCACATCGCGTCAGGGCAAAATAAAATAGATCTGCAGCTTCGAAGGCTACTTCCTGTTTTGTCTCCGCACAGCAGAGCTCGTCCGCCTCTTCTTTGATCTTGGCTCGAAGGAGCTTCTCGTCGTTGAACAGCCTACGTGTATACGATCCCTTTGGGGCAGAAGTAAGACGTGCTGTGAGGGTACTTTCAAGCGCGGCAAGCCCGTCGATGCTACCGAAACACGACGGTTGCGGGAGATGGCAAAATCCAGAACCGTGCTGGATGACCGAAAATTCGAGCGCATCCGAATCACAGTCAATGCGGATGCGCACGACTTCCTGCGTCGCTCCAGAAGTCTTCCCTTTTTCCCAAAGACCATGCTTGCGCGATTGGTATACGCCCTTGCCAGTCAGGATAGATTGGGCGACAGATTCGCGGGAAGAATACACGAGACCGAGGGATCTGCCTCCCTGAGTGTATGACGAGACAATTGTTGGGAAGAGTCCGTCGGATCTATCGGATATGACTGGGGCAAGGAAAGCATCTGCGATCGTGATGGATGTTTCGAGTTCAGAGAAGGGGATGACGAGCGATGCCCCGATCGAAGCGAGTTTTCTTATCGTCGAACGGGTGGGTTTGTCTTCTGACAAGATGTGGATGGACAGACCTGCGAAGAAGGTGGAGATCGAGCGGATAAGCTCGACATCAGTCGAGACTGTTTTTAGGAGTACGCCAGAGATGGCGTTGCGGAGGGAGTCTGGTACGGCGCTGGCGTTGGCGACGTCGAGCAAAAGGATCAAGCGGGAAGCAGGAACGACGCCGACTAGTCTTTTCGCGAGGGAAAGGGGCACAATGGCCTTTTCAGTGCCGTTGTCGAGATCAGCGATGATGTGGTCAGCGCCTGTAGAAACGTCATCGATCAGTAGGTGGCGTGCAGAAAGTTGTGAGTGATTGTGGGCGGGTCTGGAGATCACGGAAGTGACGCGACAGACCGCTAGCAAGCGATCTTGCTGGACGTCGTCGGTGTCGACGAGAACGAGGAATGGGGGAGACATCGCTGCCCGTGGCCTGGCTGATAATCGATAAAGGCTTCAAGTTGGTACACCCTGCGCTTAGTCAGGTCTAACCTCTTGGACCACTCGAGTCACCATGGAGTACAATCCCAGATATCCCCAGCCGTTCTCTCTCTCTCAGGCAATCGCTTTGGATCCTGCGGTAGCATGGGATGGTCTGATTCTCGAGATTACCAGCAGCCACTTGTTATTCACAGTCCTGACAGAGATCGCTCGCCTGACGAATTCCTTGCTGCACTTGAGACGGTCTCAAAGCGAGTTACAAGAATACTTGCGGGAACTCGCCTCGGAAGATGGAGATTTTGAAGTTAGCCAAGCCGTGAAAGAAAACAAGATTACAATGCACGTACCCCTCGTGCCTGGCCTTTTTTTTCCAGAGCTGAGGGCATTCAGAGCATCACAGGACGAGCGCATCTTCATGCTCAAGCTAGCACTGACCCATCATGGTCATTCCGTCACTTCGGAGCAGACATCTGAGCTCCTCACATCCACCCCCCCAGGAAGCAGGGCTGAGCGTCCACCTGAGAACGCCATTGGCTCCAACTCAAATGGCTTGGACGACTTTCCCCCTGTCGAGCACACGTCAGCGGTGAATCTGGAAATTCCAGAAGCCGAAGAGCAAGAAAATGGTCTGTACTTGTAGATAGCTCAAACAGTCAAACGGCCGGTACTCGTGCTCCGTCATACTTTCCCTGAGCTCGGGACAACTGGCATATAAATTCATGTTGTGGATTTTTTTATTACAAAATATCGTATCAAACGGTTGTGACATAAATGCGCGAGACAAATTTGCTGAGGAATACGTTGGGAAAGAAGTTCACAAGTGGGACAGGTATGTTGAAGCTGGTTTTGACGAGCCCTCGGTCCGAAATGAAGGGACGGAAAGGAATTAAGAAAAGTACATGAGCGACGCCATGTTTGAATGCAATGGCTTGAAACCCCGTCGGTATGCCTCGAGTGCGCCTTCCGCTTGAGAGGTGTCAACCTGCGTAGCTGAGTCGGAGAAATCCACGGTTCCCTGGGGATCGTAGTGGTTCTTCGCGCGACTACACACGATATCCGCATCTGAACCAAGTTGAGTCAACGTTTGGAAGGAAGTGGTGAGGAACGTACAATATACCGGCGCAGGGATCGATACCGAGCGCGTGGAGCGAGCATATACGTGACAAAGAGCGAACGACAGGGACTGAAGACTATCCGCACTGTGAAATCGTAGTTGAATAACCATGCCGAAGAGAATAAAGCTATATCTTACTTGAATTTGTTGTCGTCATACAGAACATTATAGTGCGCGGGACGACTGGTGCCGAGTAATCCTCCATGGCTCTGTAGATACCAATCAAATTCAGTGGGGTGTGCAACAACTTGGTCGACGACCGTTCCCGCAGGACAGTTGCCACTTCTGTCGGCGTCGCCCGGCTGCCTAGGGAAGAAACGGACATGATGTCGTTTCGCAACGATGATGACGGTAATCTTGGGGTTGATCTTGAGGTCTGCGCAAGCACCTGTGGGGGCATATAAGAGAAATTCAGAACACTGAGATCAGTCCACACCCTTCAATGCCTCAAGTTCTAGAGAAAAAAAGAGTCAACATCGTCCGGGCGAACCATCGAAAAAACACACCTTTCTCCAAGACCTGTTTGAATTGACCCTCCGAAACGCCGTCTGATTGTCAAGGTCAGGTGGATACTAAGACTTTCGAGAAAGCAAACCTCTGAAGAATATAAGGCGGCTAGGGGCAATATCGCCAGTCTTCTTTTCGACTGCCTGCCTATATTTCATGTACATGGTCAGAACATGCTGAAACACACAGCTTCAGTTTTTCAGCAGTGATCAGTCACAGAATCAAAAAAACCTTGGCCATTTCCCTGAGGTCCTGAATTATCTCTTCGCGAGAACTCTGTACGCGGCTGGTTGCAACGTACTTCGCCGAGTTAGAATCAACATTTCCGACGATGGCTGTGAACGAAGGACGACCGTCAGCGCCAGGTGCGGGATGGATGACATCGGCACCTAATCCATCAACGGCGTAAGTTCTCCTTGGCAAAGACGTAAGTAAAAGTAACATTACCCATCACAATAGTTGGATTGCGAGGGTCCGTGAGCACGGTAACGGACTGAGGATCGGGGATCGTGTTGATTCCTCCGAGTTTGACGTTCATCCTTAGTAATATAAGATTCACCAACCACCATATCCTAAGATCGCACTCACTTCAAACAGACATTGGCGTAGTACTGTGCCTTTGCACGGAAACATTTAGAGCTTTTCAAGCACTGGGTTGCCACCCCAACCTTCGGATGATTTAATTTGTGGCGGGAAAGAGGAAAGTCATATGACACGCACTGTAACGTCACCAAAGCTGCAGCGGGATCAGTTAACAAAGGTGTAAGGATCCAGCGTTTTCAACGTACTGTTTCACTGCAGTGTAGATGTCATTGCCGTTGTCGGGGAGTACGACGACGATAAGTGTCGGACGTTGCTTCGTCTTTTGGAAACACTCGTTTCCGGCCTGCCGTAGTTGCTACAAAGCCTCGTAGGTCATCGTCCTCAGTATAAAGTATTTAAAGATTCACCTCAGCGATGCGACCCTGGCCATTCTGCCAGGTAACCAGTGGGCTAATGTCATTAACTTTCATTCCTGACAGCAGGGTCATTGTTTTGCGACAAACCAAGCAAGCCAACCAAGACGACTCACCAACATCATTGCAGCTACGCAGCAAGCCATCAATCATGTCTTGCGCCGCTTGCTGATTGAATCGCTGTTGGCGTTCGTAGATGACAACTATCCAGCGTTCAATGCTAGCCGGTCGGAAGAAACGCTTATCAATCCTATCCAAAAGTCAGCTATTAGTAACTGGGAAAAGGTGGATCCAACCCACATATTCCACGCGCCGTTAGCGGGTGCCTGCATTATGGAGTGAGAAGTGAGTAGGAGACTAGCATAGGACTTGAAGGCTTACGACAACTGGCTGAGGGCTGTCATGACCGTATCTAAGCTTCGGAGGCGCTAATATACGCGCGGGGACACTGAGCGGACCTGATTCATCGACGGTCATCCCAAACTGGCGAACATATTCGGACTGGCCATATGCAAGAACCTGAGTAACGTTTAATGAAATAAAGTGATAGACGGAAAGGGCCAAGCTACCGAAAGCCCGTTGGTTATGCTCTGCAGACGGTCATGGGGCTTCTTGGTCGCAAACTCGAGAACATCTTTCGTTTTCTCAGGAGGTACCTGCTTGCGCATAATCTGTCCAGGCGGGACTGTGCAAAGCTCAAGCGGCAACAATGCGCCAGACCCAACCTACACCTCGTTAAGTAGAAGAAAACATGAAAGAGAAGCTCATACCTCAATACAGATGTTGTCAGGGAATCGCAGGGGCCGGTTCAACAACCTATGGAAGTATTGGGCGACAGTCATAGTTGTACCATCCCGCATGCTGAAGCTCAGATCTGACGCCCCTGCGCTGCTGAGCTTCTTGACTACCCGGGGGGTTTTGCGGACACGCTCCCCAGAGTAAGTAGTCATGATTCGAACTCCGGTGATGAAACGCTGGAGTCGAATACGCTCTCGATCGGGCATGTTGCGGCGCGGGCTCAAAATATTGTACTGGCCAGGTTTTCCGAGGAAATCCAAGCAAAGATCCAACAACGGGCCCGGCTTGTACATGGTCCCGGTCGAGATGTCGACGTTGACCAGCAACCGTCCAATCGCGGGCCTCACGGACTGGAAATATCCTCGCCAAAGGATTAAGCCACCGCCAATGTCTTTGGTCTCCCGGTCAGTGAAAAAGGACCGCACGTTGAAGGGGTATTTCATGGTCGGCTCCATACGTACGACTACATTCAACGCCTAAGAACACAAAATCAGCAATGATGGATATACTTTCTGTGCGTATACTTACTGTCAAGGCTGTCAAAACATTATTATCGTGGGACTGCTGCCCCTGTACAAAACGTTGCAAGACCCTACCGAATGTTGAAAAGGATATTAACACGACGTTTGGATAACAAACTCAAAAATTTACTCTGGATTGATTGTGGCAACCTTTGTGAGCTTGACTTTGTACACACGTGGTCCGCGACCACTGGTGTTCTCTCCTGGACTACCACGAGTGGTTTCATCGGACAGACTAACATTGAACTTCAAGTTGCGGCAATGATTCGTCGGACATCCTACAGTAGGAATGACGCACACCACATACCTCTTGGCTTCCGTTGGGTCCAAGAGGTAGCTCTCTTGGGGCAAACATATTTTTGCGGCCGTCGTAGACTGCGGGAGGAGTGAAGACATCGGGAGCATCGATCTTTTGCAGATGATCGATTAACTCCAGGTTTAGCCTCGCGGGCAAGGTTTTCTCGGAGGGCGAGATGACTACAGTGACATCGTCGATGATCAGCGTGGGTGAATATAGGCCTACGGATACCGAACTCACCGACTGATATGAGCCACACCCCCGAGAAGCGAGGTGCCACTGATCAGGACGATCAACGGAGATACTGATAGAAGACGGGACGCACCATCATAGTGATGAATGTTTTTCTCAGGCGACGCCATGGTAAAGAAATTGGCCAAGACGTTGATTGATCTACCCGCTGTCCCATACCCCGATCGTCGTACCCCCACTGCTTGAACATGAGCACCTGGGAGTGCCCCGCTCGGGGGTGCTGACGAGGATGGCCTCACTGCTGCACCTGGTGGTCCCCCTCGTGGAGGGCCACCACGCGCCTGGCCACCGCGGCCACGACCACCTCTGGCACCAGGATCTCCTCGCGGAGGCATATTGTTTCAAAGGGAAGGAAAAAGGAAGAATGAGGGAAGATGGACGTTCGAGTGAGAGTGTAAAAAAGGCTGCGTGCTGTTCTTATACCCTGCGGGGGGTTGAAATGAGTGCGCTCCGGTCAGCAACACAAGTTTGTGTATGTTGTGTTGCATGTACTGCGATCTTCTGTGTTATCGATAATGAGGTACGGACAGCCCCACTTCTATCCGACTGGAATCATGTATGTACAGCTATCCACCTTCAAATGGAAGTGCCTAGCACTTCCCCAATGGTATCACCTCATGCAAGCTTCAACCAGCTCATGATCGCTGAATGCGCAGGCCCTCCAGCAACAAATGGTTGGCCATGGCTACCGTTCGGGTCGAAGAAGATCCCTTTCCGAACGCCGTGGCTGCCAAGATAACGCCTGATGCGCTGTAGAAGGGAGTGAGGCTATGCTCGACCTCGCAGCGACGAACAACTCACCTCCGCGTTCAGAATCGCGTCCTTGCCTCCTAATACAACAAGGGTTTTTTTAGGGTCGCGGGCATTCGGAATCTCTTCGAACCATAGAGAATTCGATGACCAGTCAAAATGACGCTGAATTGTGTTCGCAACGCCTAGTTCAGTTCCTACGAAGTACCTCATCAACAATTCCAAACCCTGGAAGGAGGGTTAAACCACTGGTGACACAAGCGTGTTGATGATCGTACCGTGGAACACCGGCTGTACAAGAAATTGTAGCACATGTCTGTGAAAAATTGGCTTCGCATCACGTCATACTCGTTCACATTGGTCGACTTACCACCTTCCCAGCAACAAAATGTGACAGGGTCTACAAAACACGAGCGTACAACCATTTCTGGGTGAGCCTTGAGGAACCATGCGTGGAGAAAGGAACCACTTGTAGGCACATTAAATGGGTGTGAATGGGTTCGACGGAGGGGACACCTACTTGGAATGGCTGAGCATAACAACGCCTCGCGACCGGCTAATCTGAGACGAGAGACTACGATCTTCTGATGAGGACACCCAACCCAACTCTCTCAGAAGACCGGATAAACGAGCGGTCATCTCACGTCTATTCATTGGCTTCAAAAACCTGGAATGGAAGATGTCCTGACTAATATTAGGTTGTATGGGTATAACGATGGGCCGATCAGAGAAGTTTCGGAGAAGTTGGTAGATGAGCAATTTGTATTGCATCAGACCAATACCGAGTCCATGAAAGAGCACGACAGGGCGACATCCACGGACAGGGTCCCAGGTTTCGGGAATACGAATGCAATACCTGAACAGAAGCCCAACTGTTAAACTTGAAGGCATCAACCAACTTGAGACTCACTCCAGGCCCTCATAGCAGGCAAATCGTACACCCTGGACCCGTTCTAACCATCTCCTGAGCATCCAGTTCATTGCAAATACCATCCCATACCAGACGAAAGGTCTGGAGGAGACCTTGAGCTTGTCGATCGTTAGCAAGATAGGTGATACACCGGAACTAGGACCATCTGGAATGGACATCCCCGCACGGTTTTCAATCTGCCTGATGGCATCGTCGAGAACGTCCCGACGGTGATCGGGTAGTAAGTGGGTAGCAGGGAGTGGGCTGTTGTAAAAGGTCCAGTAAAGGTATGCGTACAGATCTTGCTTCCTGATAGATGACCATGTAGTTCTGCGAAACCTTGAAAGGAGATGGTTAGTCGGGCGACGGGGAGCGGATTCGAATGGGTGAGTACCATGCTCTCATGCATTCACGAAATTCTATAGCGCGAGGGTCGTGAGGCTGCAACTGAGAGAGGCGCTCGGCTGGACTGCTTGGCCGTTCGGTATCAAGGGACTCTTCGTCGACGGAGAGATCGGCGAGTCCAGTTTTCAAGACGCGTTCGAAACTGGCCTGAAGCTCGGCCAAGTTGCGTATGCCTGTCTGAGGAAGTCCTGAAATAGAACGAACGAGATTATAATGATAGACGCTAAAGAAAACCTGGGAAGAACCGGTGAGGATGGTATACTAGTCAGATGGAAAGGTACGCACCTCGCATAGGGCGACTGCAAAACAGAGTCTGGCATTCCAGCCGTAGTACCATAGTTTAGCATTATATAGGATATACACAACGAAGGACCACGAGAAGGGTACGACGAGCCAGACTGGGAGGACGACAAAGAGAAGGACGAGGTAGTAAGACGGCGCTCGTGGAGGGGAGATGTGGGGTATCTCTGGGAGCTCGTGCTTAACAGTCATAAGGGTATATGAATTCTTAATTCTAGTAGTGAGCGGACTGTTCGGGACGACGAGAAAGAAAAAAGATCACACCCTGTCATTTATCCACGTGGCTTGCATACCCCGCCTGTTCCGTTTCTTCCCTCGTCTTTTTGTTTATTTTTTTCTTCATCACAGACATGCTCCGCAACGCCCTCGCGTCGGCGACGCGTCCCATTCTCCAGCAGTCCGTATGTGTGTCTTTATTGCATGCAAAAGCGTCAGCTAATACCGTGCCAAGAGAGCTGCGACAACCCTCTCTGCCGGTTTTCCAAGGGTGACGCAACGAGTAAGTCACACATCGAGTGCCTTGCATATGACCTCACATCTCCTAGTCCCCAACGAAATACGGTGGTGTCTACACTGTAAGCATCCACCACCCTCGCCGCCACACGTCGTTTATTCCTCGTATCAGGTCACGCTCATCCCTGGCGATGGTATTGGCGCTGAAATCACCGACTCCGTCAAGGAGATTTTCGACTATGTCAACGCACCCATTGAGTGGGAACAATACAACGTCTCCGGCATGTCCTCTGCAGGCGAGGACCTCTTCAAACAGGCCATGGAGAGTTTGAAGCGCAACCGCGTCGGCTTGAAGGGTAAACATATCCACATCCCCAACTACGCCGACTGATCCACCGATAAGGCATCCTCTTCACCCCCATCTCACAGTCCGGCCATATTTCCTGGAACGTCGCCATGCGTCAACAACTCGACATCTATGCCTCTGTTGTACTCTGCAAGTCCTTGCCTGGATTCCCTACTCGCCACTCCAACGTCGACTTTGCCATCATACGTGAAAACACCGAGGGTGAGTACTCGGGGTTGGAGCATCAGAGTTACCCCGGTGTCGTCGAAAGCTTGAAAGTCATGACGAAAGCCAAGGCAGAACGTATCTCTCGCTTCGCTTTTGACTTTGCCCTCAAGAACGACCGCAAGGTGTGCGTTCATGGTCTATCCTACCATTCTCGGACATAACCCGCTATCATTCGCAGAAAGTCACTTGCATTCACAAAGCCAATATCATGAAGTTGGGCGACGGGCTTTTCTTGAACACCTTCCGTAAAGTAGCAGAAGAATACAAATCTACAGGTATCGAGGCGAACGACATGATCATCGACAACACGTGTGTCACTCCACGAATGCCATGTCAAGTGTAGCTCTTATTTTCTTCTAGTTCCATGCAGCTAGTTGCAAAGCCAAGTCAGTTTGACGTTATGGTGATGCCCAACTTGTACGGCGCAATTATCTCCAACATCGGAGCGGCGCTTGTCGGTGGACCTGGTATTGTGCCCGGTTGTAACGTCGGATCGGTACACATATGCCTTCTCGACTCGAGGATCATCGCTCAACGCATCTACAGGATTACGCTCTTTTCGAGCCTGGATGCAGACACGTAGCTTCTGATATCATGGGAACGAACCGTGCAAACCCAGCAGCCATGATTCTCAGCGCTACTATGATGCTTCGACATCTTGGGTAAGCGTAACCGTTTGGCCTACGGCTGTCTGATAAACTGTGCCACAGCCTCGATTCCATTGCTAATAGCATTGCGAGTGCAACATTCGATGTCATCAATGCAGGTGAAGTTCGTACTGCAGATATGGGTGGTGAGTGAATCGTGCTTTGGGGAACACTTGGCTCAACCTTTCTAGGTGCTGCAACGACTTCGGAATTCACCGCGGCTGTCATTAAAAAGCTATGAGTGCATTAAGCGCCATTTCTTCCAAGTGGTGGGATACATAGACTGGTGCTTGGACCTGTTACATAGATGTAGATAGGTATTACTATACACTCGCAACCAGTACTTTCTTTCAGCATCCATCGAGTACTTCAAATCCGTGCGATTCAGGGTAGCTTGCTAAGTTTTTCCTCGAGTTCAAAGTCTTCATCGAGGGCACTAGTGTCATATTCTTCCAGAGAGAATGTTCGTGCTTTTTTCGGAGGAGATTCTCCCGACAGTTCCAGAATGGGTTCTTGGTTGTTACGTCGGGCATCTGATGAGTGTGTCTGCGACGCTTCTCCCCCTCCCTTGCTCCTCAGAGACAATATATGCTCACATCGAACCTCCCCTCTCTTCCCCCATCCGTCCACTGTCGGTCTAAAATCGGCATATAGTGAAAACCCAACCTTGTTTAGCTCTTGGGGTGGATAACTTTCTGCTAAAAGGCGCAGCGCGCCAACTATATGTGGTGTGGTCTGTCGAAAGGCGCGGGAGATGTACGAGAACGCGGTGCTTGGAATCGCAGGCGAGCCGCTGACGAGTGCTCTCCACTTGGACAATTGGGTCTGATAAAGTGGTCTATCCGGAGATCCAGTGAGTGAGATTGCGTGAAGAGAGGTCCACCTGAGCGTACGTACATTCTGTGTAGTAGGGTCAAAATGAGAAGCGTGTAAGTTGAAGGGGAGCACCACGAATTCACCGTCTGCCCATCAGATCCACGTATGGTTGTTGTCCACCCGAAATGGGTTCAATCTCTTTCTTCCTACTTTGGTCTATGATCCCGAGAGAGAGGCCCTTGGCGACTGCGTTCATCTCCGTGTACACCGATCCTGCAGTGATGAAAGAGTATCATATCTGGTGGTGATCAACCACGGACAGGGTGACCCAACACCTACCAATGCTCAGAGCCTCCTCCCTCTCAAACCCGAGACGCTCCGCAACAATCATTGCCCATGTAGTCATGAGCGGTGCGCGGTTGACCACCGTACTCTTCATTTTCAGGACCTCATCATACGCATCAGTACTCGGAATGACTGAAACGATACCCAAGAAAACGAAAATACCAACCTCCTCGTCCAAGACGTCGTTGAAATTCATACTTCCATACGCCGACCCTTCGTCCGGCGGCAACTCAGGCAGGAATTCGTTCAAGTCGTCATCGCGTTTGCGTTTGTTCTTTGGCATGATCTACGTGGGCCAGGCAACCCTGAGACTCGAGTCGTCGGGCATGAGAAAAGCGGGCGTACTAATGTTTGCACGGTACTAGGGGGCTTGCTGCTCGATGGTCCTGCTGTGGGCTGCGCAAGATTATCACCCTCTGACTTGGGTTTTCGGGTGGGTCTAGTGTATTCGGCCTTGCGAATAGCGGCGAGGACGAGCCTGCGGAGGTCTTTATCCTTGACACCAAGCGCCTGCAACTTGGCGTCATCGAGCTGGGCTAGAAGAGCTGGTGTGTTGTATTCTTTGAACCTGGGTTGGGTTGAGGGGGGCACTCAGGTCAAGCCAAGGGCGAGACAGACACTTTACTAGCTATAGCCATTGCCTTTGGAACGGGAACATTATTGCTCGCCAGGAGCTTAAGAAAGTCGAGCAAGGTGAGCTTCTTGTCCATGTTCGTGTCAAGGAGAAACTCCGAAGCAGTGCAAAGAGATATGTGACTCATCCAGTTCACAAGTACTGTCAATCCACAGAAATAATATTAAAGGCTCTGTGTATTGGTATAGTGATGGCGTCGCCTCCTACTTCTCCTTTGGGTACACATCTTACACGACAGGTAACCGGCCTCACTTGTCCAGGCAGGTGGTCTCCACGATGATGCTTGTGACGCGGTAAGGGTCTTTCCAAAGAGAATAAGGAACACAAGTCATATGGAAACCAGGGACAGACGTACCAATGTTGGAAGCGGGACGACGGTCTTCCAAGTAGCCGTACCCCTGGGCAGCCACGTGCCTCGGAATACGGATGGATGCACCACGGTTAGCAACGCCGGAGCTAAAAGCGCCAATGTGACCAGTCTCGTGACGACCGGTGAGACGAAGTTCGTTGTCTTCACCATAAACGGCGATGTGTTCATCGTGACGCTTTGCAAGTTTTTCGATCGCCTCGTCAATGTGCTTCCTTCCTCCTGGCTCACGCATAGGGAGTGTGCTGTAGTTGGTGTGGCAACCAGCACCGTTCCAATCACCACTAAGAGGCTTGGGGTGGAAGGAAACTTTAACACCCCACTGCTCGGCGATGCGAACCAAGAGGTAACGTGCCATCCAGAGATGGTCACCCATGGAGATGCCTTCACAGGGACCAACCTGGAACTCCCACTGAGCGGGCATAACTTCCGCATTGATCCCGCTGATGTTCACGCCAGCGTAGAGACAAGCACGGTAATGAGCCTCGATGAGATCACGAGCGAAGACCTTTCCAGTGCCTAAAAGGATGATGAGGAGAGATCAAGAGGATGTGAGAGACGAAATACCTGCACCACAGTAATAGGGGCCCTGTGGACCAGGGAAACCACCCTTTGGCCAGCCGAAAGGAGTGTTACCATCGGCATCAAAGAGGGTGTATTCTTGCTCGAGACCGAACCAAGGTTTGGCGTCCTTTGCGAGGTCCATGACCTTGGCAGCGTGGTGGCGGTGGTTTGTTCTGTTGGGAGTACCATCGTTGTTGTAGGTCTCTGCGAGGACAAGGATGTTGTCACCGCCTCGGAAGGGGTCCTTGAAGATCGCAGCAGGACGGAGGTAGACGTCAGAGTCGTTGCCGGGTGCCTGGTTGGTAGAAGAGCCATCAAAGTCCCAGATGCGGAGTTGACCGATGTCGGTAACCTTCTTGCTGACGGTCTGTGAGGGGATGTCAGTAGAGAGCAGGTGAGAGAAAGGAAGGAGGCAGACTGTGGTCTTGGAGCGGAGACCGTTATCACCATCAATCCAGACATCTGGGGAGATTTGAGCAAGATAGAAGAGACGAGAAGAGGAGGGACATACACTCTGCCTGGATCTTGTCGCCCTGTGGAAGGGCGAGGTAGGGTGCGAGAAGATCGTTACGGTAAGTGTACGGAGAAGAAGACATTTGGGATCTGCAAGAGAACGCTCGACGCGAAGCTCGCCCTTTAAAAGTACCCGGGTGATTGAGCTCTATTGACATTTGTTTGCGATGACTGCGCGATTTTCTGATTGGTCGATAAGAAGTATCCTCTATTTCGGCCGAGCACACGATCAGAAAAAATAAATAATAAAGTCTATTTCCCCGCTTTATCTATCACCGCCTTCTTACTACAGCTCGCCGTCGCCGTCCCCCTGCCTTGCTCGCGGGTGCCCGTCTCCCCGTCGTTGCTGTACCGCTTCCACTTGACTCACTCCCCTCTTCGCTCTCTTCCACTATTTCCTCACCCGACTGCTTTCTTTGCACGAGTCCACCCACCAAGGTCACGAACCACGTCCTCGAAATCGCAGGGGCAGTCGCCGACGACTCGTCAAGCAAATGCACCTCCGGCCCATCGCACTGTCGACGTACGCATTCGTCAATCTGTCCCTTTGTAGCATCGGCCGACCTACAATATAAATCTCGTTGCCATCCACAACCATGTCAATCATCTTTCCGGGCACACTATTGCCCTGTTCGTCAACCCGCGGTCCACCACCGAGGTTAACCTTGACCTGTCATGCCACCAAACATTCCCCATTAGGGTCATACAGTCTTTGAGAACAACCCACCTTGCGCCGCCCTTCCAATGGCACCATCCTTGGTCCCCACGCTGCCAACCTTGCGTCACGCATCGTCCGGCGCACCTTTTCAAGATCTCGTGCGTAGTTCATCTTCTGCACAAGATATTGCATCCCGCTTGTCAAAATCACCAAGAAGATCATCACCATCTGTAACCCTACCTTCAGCTAGCCACTCGTCACAACATGATTGCTGTACTTACCACAAGCCCCGGTCGGAACCTCGAGTAATAGTATCCAGTGCCCCTCCATTTTGGCACACCATTTTTGTAGAAAAAGTCGTATCTTGTACCCAACATTAACTGTGCTTTTATGCATTTGGGATGACCACACGAACCGTTTGCGGCCTTCGGGATTTCTCAGTATATTGGCAATAACACCCAGTCTTGCAAACCGTTCTTGGATACCCTTGATACCCGGATTCTTATCAGGACTATGACACGATTAGCCATTTGTGGAATCCCTCAGCGGACAGGTCTGACTGGAGCTGTATGCTTTTCTTTCGATACGCTTTGTTGATCTCCGCGAGAGTAGCCGTCGAAGGGACATCTAGCCAGGAGTAAAATGTCGTTCCCTTGCCTGTATAATACCACAGCAACATTATCAGCCTTGAAACAGGTGCATAACATCACTCAGACGAACCTTCGGCGGCTTCGAGGGCACCAACGATGTCAAATATTTCATGGTCTTCCTGATACGAATGTCTGAATATAACTGTCTACCAAGCGCCTTCCTAGCTCACTTACTTTCGTCCATCTGGTGTGGACCACTTTTGTCAGTCGTTCATGAAACCCAATGAAGACACGACTCACGCAAACACCACTGTCGCCAGCGCCGCCAGCAAAGCAACGAAGAGGAAAAACCTCATCTTATCGCCCTATGAGCTATTAAAGTCGCGACAGGGGACCGAGGCCTCGCAAAGTGCACAAGAAAGTTAAAGCTTGAAGTTGAACGCCAGAAGTCCAGGACATGCGAAAAGAACGCGAAGGTCACGTGACCCGACGAATCCGATGATATTATTCAGATTCTGCTCAACTTGACCTTGAGCTGCATTCCTGGGAGATAGTACCCCTCCATCATGGCGCCCCGCAAGAAATGCCTGATATGTGGCTCCCGACAATGGCGGAAGAATGCTGTTGGCCTGGTCACCTGCAGTGAGGGTCATGTTCTTCAGGTGAGCACCCTGCACTCTCAGCGGAGTTAGATCAACATGACATATCATCGCACGTCTTCACCACCCGATTCGTGGATGATAGCACTACATCAATGAGTCAGAAGAGGCGGACGACGTGGGAATCCATATGATGAGGAAACGCACGCTCAAGTCCAATCGAAAGAAGAAGGAGAAGGCGAGTCGAGCAGACCTGAAACGTACGCGTCCCTCGACCCACTAATGGCAGATGCTGACCACGGGTATCCAGTCTATCATGGTGACAGAGCCCGTTTTCATTACTATCAATGTCTACAACTGCTCTTTCGGAAACAAGTAGCGGCGTTGATAGCACTCTGGAATCTCCCTCCCGAGTTCGAGGTGTGTCGGCCCTTGGGACTTGCCGGTCTTATAAGCATATTCATTATGTCAGACGATTTGCAGGGACTTGTGGGTATTCCATCTCAATCTCATTCCGAGTCCACCACCCGCAGAACCTTTCCATTACACCCGAGAGCAGGAAGGGTATCAACGTGAACCCGGGGAGATTGGAGAGAGGGGCCGCAGTCGATCAAGACCTGAAAATGAGGGGGATGCCCACTCTCCGGAGAGCGCTGCTCCTGTGCCTGACGCAAGCTCCTCTTCGAGCGAAGATGAAATGCTTGCCCCAGAAATTGCAGTGCTCCTGGAAGAGAATTCTGAAGTTAGTTCATCAGACGATGGATCTTCTGGTGACGAACCTCGTGTTAGGAACAATTTGCACGCTTCATCCAAAAACCCCTTCGTAAGCCGCGCAGATCGGCCTGAGAACACGATCGCAGTGCTCATCCTTGCGTGCTGGACCATTCGGCTACCGGTCGTTTACATGGACTTCATCAAGTAAGCCGCGTTGAAACCTCCTTTGTTATTGCGCATGAGATGGTGCTGATCCACTTACCCAGTGCCATCGAATCTCACTCGCTTCCGTATCTCGACCATGTTCGCTCCTTCCCATCGTCCCTTACACGCCACCTCACAAAACATGCTGTTCAGGCATTGTCTCCTCATGTATGACCCTACGTTCATCAATTACGCTGATGCTGAACGATGCAATGTGTAGTATGCGCCAAAAACCTTGTCTTTGCACTGCCTTGCCTCCCGTCTCGCTAACCGATTTTATGACACTTTTGACATCGTTATCCCGGAACTCAATGCTGCTCCAGTCCTTTGGCGTGTTGTGCAAGAATGCTTTTGTGGCACTCGTACGCTTATTCGCTATAGAAACGAGTCCCCTCAGCGATGAAATTGTTGTTCAGCCATGCTGTATATGTTGACAAAGGGGGTTGGAAACGTGCTTTCCCTAGGATTATCCCTCCAAGGTTCATCAGCGCTGTCCAGCGCCAGAAGAAGAGACGCGGACGGCCATAAGCATGACAATCCTCCGCCTGAAATTTCTCTCGTCGCTACCGCCATCGTGGTGCTCAAACTCGTGTACGGCTTGGATGGGAAAGAAAGGCAGGGACCCCCACGTGCAAGTGATCATCACTTCACAAAACTGATGGGCTGCTCTAGACTCCCCAGAAGCTCTGATGATGCCGCGTGCGCATTTCCTGCCGTGACTGAATTCTTGGCGGCCGTCAAGGAGGCAGATCACGCGGACAGTCGTGTCAACAACCATCGGTTTGGCTCCCGTGTGACACTGTTTGTCATGACGCCTATTGTTTGTGTCGTGACATTAATCTCGGTACTGCAGGTCTGTTGGGGATCTGGATGACAGGGCCCTGGATGAATATCTTGATCTTTGCCAAAAGGTACTGGTAGATCCGAAAAGGGATGGTGGGTGATTTCGCGAGGTCCGGAACGAACGTGGTACTGAATGCACATGGGCATACGAAAACAGAACGCCGTGTTATTGACACCTATTTCCCATTGGCGAATGGCGCAATAGATCTGATGCGAAGCGACCAACCTCGTCCTCTCGGGCAAGGACTCTCATTAACAAGGAAAAACGATGGGGACATCGGCATCCTTGAGCCGGGTGAAATGTACACGATCTATGACGCTAAAGATGTGCTGGGAAATATTTCTGGAGATCTAAAAATGATCGTTGAAAAGTCGGCGCGATGGGCGGGGATCGATTGCGATTTTGTGTGTGGAGTGGTGGAGCGGTATGAGCGACGGTTGGTGCGGTGGTGGAATGACAGGCGACACGGACGGGAAGGGGAGGGTGAGGGAGATTAAGGGCGCCGAGGGAGGGGGTGTCTGGGGGACACCGCTTAAGTATAGCGGGTGAACGTGTCCAAGTTATGTTGGAGTCTCATGGAAAAGGGATCTATGAAATCTCCATTCGATTGGACGCTTCACACGTCGGTGCGAATGAAAAAGCTCTCCCGAGCGCTCTACAGCTTGACCTCGTTGTTGTCGCCGTCGTCGTCGTCGGCTAATTCGGTAGGGAACTGCCGTACCGCACCGCGCATCACCGTATTACAACGTTCGGACTCATGTCAGTCCCATTTGTAATGCTCTAAACACCATCCGGAAAGTCCACATCGCTCCTTTCTTCTTCTCTACCACCACCCGATGCGCAGGCTGGCCTCTGTCTTCGTCGCCTCCTCCAGGCGCAGCGACAAGTCGGATGCCCCCTCATCAACTTCTACTTCCTCCTCCGCCAACGACACCTCCCGTCCCGTTCAGAAGAAGTCCAGGGTTTTCCCCTCCCTCTCGAGAAAACATCTCTCCTCGATAAATACACCATCCCTGCCCCCCCTCGTCGCCAGCGACCTTGTAAATTCATCGTCCTCCTCATCGAGCGGTTCAACTACCCTCCGCACACCCGACGATGACGGCCTCCCACGCACACCGAGCAAGAAGGGTAGTTGGAAGTCATGGTTAGGGGGAAAGAACGCTGCACTCAGCGATCATCCCGAGGAACACCATCCCCCTTGGCAATCATCCCAAAGCGTTCTCCGCCCTCCAAAGCCCGGCTCCACAGAAACGGACGATGCATCCTCCCAGTCCGATGACCCATACGGCAACCCCGACGACCTTCACATCCCATACTACTCCCCTCAACAGATGGCCACCGCGCGTGCTAATGCACGTACTATGATCATGAACAGTCTCGTGCACGAGCCCACCCCACCCCCGCTGTTCCAGCTCTCAGACTCCATCTCTTTCCCTCGCTCGTGCCATAATTCCCGACGTCTTCGCCGTCGTGAGACATTAGAGTCTGAACTGCACAAAAAGTCGCTTCTAGCCCATCTAGCCCGTCTATCTCCCTCCGCTGAATCATCAATTGCTTCGTTTGCATCGAAACCGATTTATCCGAAACCAAAATCCCATCAGAATTTTCAGGATGATGTTTTCCCTTCTGCTGATTCTATAAGCGTTCACAGCAGCGGCCTCGAGAATTGGGTTGCACGTCCCTGCTTTGAGGATAGGCTTCAGCTTTGGACTCGCTCGAACTCCGGTGAAATCGTCCGTACTCGAATTCCGGGGTCTCACCTCGGGGTGGCTGCGTTGGAGTTTTCGGAGTCACTCGAACTATTGGCTGGTGTGCTGATGGAGAGTGACGAGGACGTGGAGGCAGATATTGCGTCCGATCCTGCCTTGGGGTTCACACTGCCACCTTTGGCTTTGAGTGGGTACATTCCTTTGAACATTATTATGGATGCTCAGATTTCCACCCGTAGATCTTGATCCTCCTGCGACTCAAATCAAAGAATTGGAACTGGAGCCGCTTTTTCCCCCATCTGACCTTTCGCAATCCGAAGATTTACCATCTCCTTCAGCTCAGCGTAGCATTGTCCCGCTAGCTCTGCCCACGGCTCCGTCGCCCGCGCGACAACCTAACGGACCGACGACTTCTGGATCTGCAGCCACAAACGACCTCGTTCCAAAACGAGGAGTTCGGTTTGCAGATGATGACGGCAAGGACGATCAGATACCCTTGGGCTACGTCCTTCGCATCCGGAAGAACAAGGAACAGAAGGCTCGATTCCTCCGAGAAGAGCGGGAACGTCGGGAGCGGTCAGCACAGCTTTCCATGGAGAATCGTCGAGCAACTGCTCCACAGCAAGAAAATCGAGTTTCGAGGGTTGTCGCCCCTCGACACACTCCCTCGCGCCCTTTGATATCCTTGAATGAGCCCTCAAAACCACAGCAGCCAGCGACTGTTTCGCGTGTCGTCCGGGAGGAAGAACGCCTTCGCCGGGAAGCCGAAAGGATAGAGATGGAAAAGTTACGAAGGTCGAGAGAGTCGGCGAGAAAGCAGGCAGAGGAACGGGAGCGTGCTTATGCCGAGGAACTTCAAGCCACACGAGCACGACGTGAGGCCTCTCGTGCTGGGCGTCCGCTCGAGTCGGCATCATTGTCTCCACGGGTTCCTGACCGTGATCACTCTGCATCCCGAGACTCGATGCATGCCTCGCTTCGGAGGTCGAGCATGTCACACAAGTATACACCCGAGCTGGTTTTCTCGCCTGTCTCACCTCATGAAGGTTCCCCTTCAAGCTCTGTTCCGGCCACGCCTGGAAGCCAGTACAGCTTCTCGAGACCGCCCTCGCTTTACTCTGCACATACGGCATCGTCAGAGGACGTCAGGGGACGAGATGGTAGACATGTCAGTAAACGCATGTCTATGGTCTCGGACTCAGCAAAGGGAATGTCGCTCCATCCGCCATATGATCCCCGGGCTTCGTTTAACCCATACGCATGGATGAACGTCCCACCAGTTCCCCCAATGCCTGCTATTCCGATGGTCAACGGCATGCCATTTTATGGGGTGGATATGCCTTTACTTCCTCCAACCCCTCCCTTCATGATGAATCAGTTCGGCGCTCGTCCTCGTTCGTATACTGGGTTAGCAGGACAGCACTCCCCTCTACAAAGTTCGACTTCACTTCCCAGAAACTATAGCTCTGAAGGGGTCAATTCCAGCAGTCGTAATTCGAGTCCGCATTCCTCTGGGTCGCATCAGAGACGTTCCAGTGACGATGCTACTCGGATGGCAAAGGCGCCAGGAGATTCCCGACGAGGTAGCCACAATGACGTTCGGGGTAGTAAAGCGTCCGCTGCCATGCGTGTCGCTCCGTCGCAGAGTAGCCCGCAACGGTCGAGTTGGCTTCCACCCGAACAGAGCTCGACAAAGAAGTCGTCGTTAAGACCTGTGTCTGGTGCATATTCTCCCGAGGCCCTAGCGCATATTCGTCGGCAGACTGCTGCATCATAGAAGACTGCTCTTGTTCCTCATGGCATAACACCCCTGTATATCCACTGTTCGCAGTGGATTCCATTCCTTCGGATACACTCATTTGATACCCTCACCCTCGGAACCATCCCCAACGATCATAATCCTCAGTCATACAAAGTCATTATACACGACATCGACGCACACTATGGATATTTTCTAACTTAATTTTTCCCGGTTGACGCAGGGTTTCTTTCTTTTCAATCATTGTCTGGACGATTTTGGAACATTATCGGGTTTCAGCAACGCCGCTCCTCCTCGCATTTTGCAGTCACGTTGGACTGATTTCCATGCTACATGTTTCCTTTTTATGCATTTTTAGCATTTTTATTGGGTTTTGCGCTTTGCTCCTTAATTCATACTTGGTCGCTCAGATCTATATTACAATGTACAATGCATTCTTGCGGTCCTCCATTCAACTTTGCGGCTTGCTGTTACTGGAATGGCTGCGACAAAGAATGAACTGAGGACATGGCGGCGCGTGATGGATAGGGCGGAAACAACGTTAACCAAGACCACCCCATGGTCCACGTATCCTTCGAGCAAGCTGTATATCACGCTGCATGATGGTGACGCGTTTGGCGTGAATAGCACACAGATTTCTACGGGGCGAAGCGTCTCAGGGGAGAAGGGTAAGAGAAAGCTTGGAAATCACGCACGCGTCCTCGAAGAGATGGACGAGGAAGGCCTCCGTCGCCTCCTGCAAGGCCAATATGGCGGAGCTTTGCCAGCGCAAGCCGGCCTCACCCATCTGGTAGTTGGTGTCGGTCATCATATCAAGAGCAATCTCGCGAACCTGTACGTTCGACCCATGATGTCAGCCCGAGGAGAGAGAGACACACACACGAAACGGCGACGTACGACGCGAGAGAAAGGGAGTTTGCGGAGGAGGAGGTCTGTGCTACGCTGGTACTTGCGAATCTCGCGGAGTGCGAGGGTGCCGGGACGATAGCGGCGTTTCTTGCGCTGAGCAGGCTGCTCGTCTGCATCTGATTGGCCTGGGGCGGGTTAAATGACGCGTGGAGAGATTGTGGACGGTGCTCACGGGGGCGTTTGCCGCGGGAGGAAGACGCGAGGGATGGTCCACCGCCGGTGCTCTTGCGAGCTGTGGACGGCTTGGTGGGTTTTGGAGGGGGTGGGTTGTTGTTGTCGTCGCCGTCGTCGTCGTCGTTGTCTGGCTGACGACGTTTTCGCTTCTGGACGGTCTGAGCCATATAGTAGGAGTTGGACGCGACGGAAGAGTTTCCTTTTCGGTGCTTGATATGGTGTCTCCTGTCATCACTGGCTACTATCGCTACACAGACATCTTCTTTGAATGGTACGCTCCATCGTCCTCATCCTCGGTCGCACTCATCGCTCACAACAGCGCACAGGCATCAAGCACTCCCTGATTCACTCGATCGCAGCCCGCTCAAGGCCGTCCTTGCCCAGGATGCCCTCGTACACCCAGACCACCCCCTCCACAGGGACGGCGTCCAGGGCGTAGAACTCTACATGGGCACACTCCAAAACTTTGAAACCCGTCTCCTCTTCTCCTCTGCCCAGGTCGAGTACATAAGATACTGGCTGCATGCAATGCAGCTCACGCAGCACCCTATCCCGCTGCCCTACTCCGACTGTCTCCTCACAGAGTCGAGTCTCAGGCACGTATCCCCCGTCCACTTTAGCACCAGAGAGGACCTCCGCAGGGCCCTCAAGGTTAGTCCTCTTCGTGCGTCCACCACCCCGTCCTGTCTGATCACCCCACAGCAAATCGAGAAAAACAACAAGCGTCTCAAGGGCGTCGATCCGACCCTCAATGCGCGCCGCGATATATTCGAGCGCGTGCGTTCCTTTTGGACCCAGAAATGCGGCGTGTGGTGTGCCCTCGACTTTGAAGCGTGGGACAGGGATCATACCCTCCTCACCGAATTCGGGTGGAGCACCGTCCACTGGGAGGACGATAAGCAGATCGAAGAACAAGGCCATCTCATCGTCAAGGAACACAAGTATTATACCAATACGTTCGTCCCAGATCATAGAGAAGTACGTTTCTTTCCTTCTTTTACCTGTGTCCATCCCTTGTGAACGCGCGAGTAGTACTTTGAGTTCGGTACGAGCGAGGAAGTCACCAAAGCGGTATTCAAGAACCGCATCCAGACACTCGTCGCAGACCTTCAATCTACTGGTCCGCTCTTCCTGATTTTCCACGACAATAGCCAGGATATCAAGTATGTGCGCTCCCTGTCTCTCGCCAACGTGTCTAACGTGAACGACAGGTACCTCAAGTCAAAGGACGTGGACGTTGTGTTACCCAACATGGCATTCATGCTCCCAGATGTTCCCCCGCAAGACGGCATCTTCATCATCGATACTTCAGACCTCTTTGCTGCCCTCGAAGGCGAAGCGGGTGGCAACCGCCGATCACTAGAGCGCATCTGTAGACACCTCCAAATCGGGACGACGTATCTCCACAACGCAGGGAATGATGCGAATGTACGTTGACGCTTCTCTCGGCGGAATACATCACTGACATGGCGGACAGTACACAATGCTGGCACTGCAATCCATGGCTTCTGGGGATCCCATTGACATGCAACGAGAGAAACGCTGGCCCAATCGCACAGGTAGTAATACCGGAGCACCACAGGCTTCTGCGGGTGTCAGGGTGAACTTTGATGCTTGGGAAGAGGACGACGACTTTTCTGATCAAGAAGGTGTATTTGGACCCATCATTGACACGGCTCAGCCTACCGTTCCAGACAGTAACCCCGACGATGGGGAGTGAGCGAACTGGGTCACGCGACGTCTAATTCAAAAACTCTCTCTACTGTACGATATGATATGGGTATAAGGAAGAGGAAATTGTAGTGTTCAGATTGTTTGGTCTCGAAAAACGTGCCTCCACTCGCAAGAAAACGTGTTCACTCTTCCTTTTCGTTGTCGACATCACCGTCAGCGTCGTCATCCTCGTCATCAGATCTATCGTCCGTCATGGTAGAGGGGTTCAGGGACCTACAAACCCTACATCAGAGGACGTAGCACAACAATTAGGGCATGGCGAACCTCAGAGCAATGCGCAAGATAAAGTAGTACCAGAATATATTGAGGATCTGGAGCAGTAGAAGGGGAGCAAAGATTTGATATTTCATCCACCAAACAAGCCAGACCCCAGTCTCTGGTGCCCATACTCGGTTGGCCTCGCTATTGGAGGTTAGAGGTATTGTGAAGCCAAGATGGTGATAGTACTCACGGAATCAGGTCGAATTCGTACCAAACTGACCAGAGTATTACGATGTTTAAATAGTGCCGGAAGTATCTGCCGCAAAACACATTGGTGACGACACACAAATAGACAAGGGGTGACTGACGTCCACATGCAAAGGAATATTATAAAAGCAATTAGTTTTGCCCGAGTGAATTGCAAGTAGTTCAGAATCTTGGAGATCTGTCGCAAGCAGTCAGACGAAAGGAAGGGAGAAACGAGGGAAGATACTCACAGCAAGAAATACATCCGGGATATCCATACTCATATATACCGCGTTACCAATGAGCGTCAAGTTGGTCAGATAACTCCATCTATGAAGGAACGTGAGTGGTGATCCTGTCCAATCAAGCTGGGGATGTACCCAACGAGCCAGAGTGTGACAAGATGGTGGGCAATGAGTTCGTTGTAGTCCTTGCGTGGTTTTTCGAGACGGAGAAGTAGGACAATGAGCTGTTGACACCAGTAAGCAGAATGCATGAGGTAGTATCGCTTCAAGTCAGGTATCATATCCCAGAAAGGATAACCTATGGACGGGTGTCAGAAGATGGGTGGACTCCGCGAAAAGACGGAAGTGACCTCGCCAAAAGTGCTCCGTCTGGTACCAGTATGTTGGCAGTTGAGACATGATGTGCTATGTAGGAGAGTCATAAAGCGAGTTGGGGGAGAGGATGTGCGGTGCTCACCCAACCCCAAGCACCCATGACCGCGAAATAGACGAGAGCATATCCCTGTTCACCGAATCTGTTGAGTTTTGCGACGCGTTTTATACCGAAATAGCGCGCTATAGAATGACAGATGTTGATGGTGAAGACCTGGCGGACGAAGGAGAAAAACACAATGTAGTATGCAAGGAAGACAAGATCGAGATAGCCCTTTCTGTACCGAACGTCCGAGTCGTCGTCGGAGGGGATGGGATAAGAGATGAAGAGAAATGGTCTGAATGGGTTTGGGAGGTCCTGGGCGACGAACGGGGCAAGAACCTCCCAATTAATGTAAAGAATGAGGGGTATGAGGAGGAGTTTGAGCGAGGAAGCTGGCTGTGTATGAGTTCAAGTGGAAGCGACACGTGAAAATGAAGTACCAGGATTGAGGACCCATCTCGAGGACTTGAGGTCAGCCCAAAAGCTCGACTGGGGGAAGGCGTGGTTCATGGGAGGGGAAATTGGCGGGACGTCGAGGAGAAGGTCAAGAAGAAAACACAGCCTGGTACGGTCCTGTTTATAAAATGTTTTAAGCGTTGTCATAAACTCGGGGCAAAAGTGGACATACTCAATGTCACGGTCAAGGACGATGACGAGGTTCTTTGCTGGATTTCCAGTTTTGGGAACCCACTCTGATCTTATGTTTTTTCTTCACTATGTTTTCGAGACTGGGAATGTTCCAGTCCCTGCCGTGTCCTCGAAAGTCGGACTGCACCAACTCGACGCTCTGTCCGTTCTCGCATGCGCCCAACGCGGCTCTGCACGCACAGCCCATCGCGACGCCCTCTGACCCCACCCCAACACCGACACCGACACCCGTCCTTGCACGCACCGTCCCCGCAAAGAGACCGTTCGAGCTCACCGCCTCCACCTCGCGCTCAGAGCCCCCTCCACAGCGCCTCAGAACCGCAATCGCAACCGCCCCAAAGCCAGTAGCCTTTCCCGCCCACTCCCAGTCTTCCGTGCGTCCTGTGCCTTACCGGCGCTTCCACCGTCTCACTCTCCCTAGACGGGTGCGCCCATCCTCAGAGTCAATGCCGCACAGTCACAGGTGGCCTTGCCTGTACGCCAGGTAAGCGACGTCTCCTCCCCTTGCCAGATCCTTCACTCATCGTCCCCCACAGGCCATGCTCAAGAGCCTCTATGATCACTTCGTGGTCTTGTACGAAACCCTCTTGCCTTCAAACCCAACCCTCGCCTCCGAGCATGCCCTGCGCCAAGAAGAACAAATATACAAAAACTCGACAAAGCTCACTTATCGAAATGTGTGCATTCACGATCCTGCCTATCTCCCTTGTCTCATTCCTATTCTCAGGCAGTCATAAACTCAATCGCTTCCCTGAAGAGACGCCCTATCCCCACTTCTATCTCCGATCCTTCCGTCGGCACCGATGAGGATATCACAGCGCGCGCAGAAGCACGGAACAAACTTGACGCACTTCGTCTCACTCGTTCTGTCCTCACCCACCTTCTCATGACCACAGATACCATGCAACAGTGGGGTTATATAACTGAAATACCCGATGGTGAGGGGGGATCAAACCCGCACGCAGTCGGCCAGATCATAAAATGCGAGCGTTGTGGTCAGCCTTATATGGTCAGCAACACCCCTGCCCACGGCGAGTGCACATATCACTGGGGAAAACCGTTCAACAAAACGATCAATGGTACGTTCGAGATATTCATGTCGTCGTTCCCGTCCGAACCTTACCTGCAAGGTGAGAAACTACGCGTGTACTCCTGTTGCTCAAAGACCACGAGCGAGGACGGTTGTTCAAGGGGATTCCACGTCTTTTATGAATCGGACCCAAAGGATCTTCACCTCCGTCATCCATTTTCGCTCACACGACCCAAAAAATCTCGCGATGGAGACAATTCTGCTGACACCGCTTTCGATGTCGTTGCCCTAGATTGCGAGATGGTTTACACTACAGGTGGCATGCGTGTGGCCCGGGTCTCAGTTGTCGATGGTGCTGGGACCGAGATTTTCGACGAACTAGTCCGGATGGATGATGGCGTCGAGGTCATGTCAGCATCCTACTCTGCCACGCGTCTTTTCTGTCCTGATGTCTTCTCAGAGACTACAACACCCGATTTTCGGGCATCACGAGGGAGGAGCATCACAAGGCGTCGTTGTCACTCTCTTTGATACGACAATCCCTTGACGCATTCATTAATTCCGAGACGATTCTGATTGGACATGCCCTAGAGAATGATCTCAAGACGTTGCGCATAATACATCATCGATGCATTGATACTGCGATTCTTTTTCCTCACCGAGCTGGACCACCATATAGGCGATCTTTGAGGGATCTGTCCGTGCCATCTCGCTCTCGTGCTTTCAGCATTCACTGACCGTGACCTATCAGCTCAAAGGAACACCTTGGGATATCAATCCAAACTGGAGATGGATCCACTGGCCATTCCTCAGTAGAAGACTCTGTCGCGACTCTCGACCTTGTACGATGGCATATTCTAAATAAAGCAAAAAACAAGATTACAACACCAGATTCATCAACCATACTGTAGACTACTACATCCATATACTCATATGCTGTTGCATCTTGATTGTCGTTGAGCAGTGTGCATCTTGAAGCTTGAACTCTGTTAGTTGTTGGTGCCTGTGCTGTGCAAAGGCTTACCGGGGTAGTCGTTGATGCTCGTCCATAGAATGAACATTGGATTTCAACGAATCAGAGGCCCTTGATAAGACATGCTCATGGGAATACAATGAGATGCAGAGGAAGGGGATCTAACCGCTGCGTGCTGCTAAACGCCCCATTATATCGTCACCGCCCTCTTGGTCCTCTACACTGTCTGATTGTGTGACCTGCGGGTGAATAATGAGTAACAGAGATCGTCAGCTGATACTGCGAACAAACCACGCGTAGGACAGATTTCTTCGAGGACTCTTGCATTTCTCCAGCTATGATGAGTTCATCCAGGATCTATGAGACGCGTAAACTGTTTGCGCGGTATACACGAAACAGCACCTACGGCATACGCCTTCTGGAAGTTGAATATACTGCAAGAACCGTCATTAAGCGCCCCACAAACCCATTGAACGTTCCGACTTACAGGTCCAGCTCGCACACCTGTCACATTTGCGCAGTCAGGTTTTCGAAGGAATACGGACGGAAGGGGACGACGCACATTACCAAAGTATCTGTCCAAGACTTCCACGTAACGGTGGATGATCTCTAGCGTTATGAGTTCGTTGTCGCCCGAGCCGATCCCGCAGACAAAGAACAACGAGGCGTATCTCCGGTAAACGACCTTTGTGTCTGCGAAACAGCCAAACGGACCCACGCGTTAGACATCCACATCCCCGCCGTCCCAGTCAATCATAGAAGCAGTGCGAGAGGAGTCGATATTACTCACCCTTGTACTCTAGAAAGTTACACATCCGCGTGCGTCGAGCCAAGACCAGCTGGGTGACATCCTTCACAATCTTGGCCTTGGCTTTCGGAGCCATTGTTGTGAACCATTTTGCAAGGCGTACTTTTCCTGATGAGAGGATCCGATGTGAGATGTTACTCGTCGTCTTTTCCGTGAATATGGGACGAGCCTTGTCGTGACACGAGCAAGATATAGTTGATCATAACGAAGTGGGCATGTAAGTGGCTGTGCAAACGAGGTCCATTATCTTTGCCAGCCGAGGGACACATCCTCGACAAGTGAAATGGTATTACTAGAATCTATGTATACTATGTTCACCGGTCACCGACCGGAATGAGCATCTAACACAACGGCACATGGTCACGGGTGGCGTGTCGATTTTGCGGGAGCTGTCCAGTATATTGAAGGAATGCATTCCAGTCAGCATAAAGGTCTCAGTCGGGCAGAATGGATGGAATCAGATTAGATCAAGAAACATTCATCGGGCACCACTTGCTCGATAAGGAGAGATATGGAGGGTGCCCTCGAACCACTTTGTGTCGTCATTGGTTCCCTAAACAGATCGAACACTTACCAAAAGATCTACTTTTTGCGCCGCTGGCTGACCGCAGGAGAAGAAACCGGTGACGAAGACGAAGGGGGTGTAGACAGTGGAGAAGCAAAGGAAGCTAACCCTGCCAATCTTCTCTTCCTTCGTAACTCCCAGTAGTCGAGTAACCAGGTCTGCACAAGCCCAAAGGTAGCTGATGTTATCCAGTACAAGACAACACTCTGTAAAAATGATGAGCCAGAAAAACCGACAGTGCAAAGATAAATAATTCTACCCCAGGAACCATCGTTGCAATGAGGATTCGCCCGACAGACACCAATCTGAGAGCGGACTTGATAATCTTTTGCGGTTCGATCACCCTTTCGCCTTTTGCAATCTTCTCCTCCTTCCACTTTTGAACTTTGACCTCGCGCTCACGTTGTTGGTCTGTCGTGAACCACCTGGAACTCTCCACATTTGCCAGTGTAATGAAACCAAGTGCGATCGGTAAAGTCGCGGTTGGGTCAGGATGCATGAGCGTGGAGAGAGTAAGGAAGGACTCGGAGTCGAAGGGTGTGGGGTTCTGCGATACGTGTGCAAGCACGATGGAGCACCCAACGAAAACGGGCAACTGAGTGAGGGGTGGTATGGCCATCGTCGTCATAGGTTGGCAATGATATTCTGCGAACAATTCTTTCCGCCGGGCTGTAACCTGATGGAACGAGTTCAGTTCGCGTCTATGAAACAGAGCGATAGAACCATACGGCTTCTTTCATTCTGGTACGGTGAACCGTTTGCAGTTCCTCCTTCGTGCCTCGAGCTTTCTCCCTCTGCATGTCTTCGAGTACCCTTTTCGCAATCACCGGTCCCTCTGACTGCAGACGAGGTAAAACCTGTTCTTCGGCCCTCCACTGCCTTCGCTTGGACTACATAACATCAGTGGAGAACTTGGACGAAGTGCGATGAGTAAGACTTCACCCATACTGAGAACGGAACAGTGAATGCAAGTCGAGTAAACACCGTGCAAAGGATGATTGTTGTGGAATATGCAGGCCATGACGGAGGAATTGGAAGGGCGGTTGCAAGGTCGAGGAAACCATCTTTGAGGACGTCTAAACTGACAAAATTCCTCCGAGGCTGGTTCAGGGAGAGACCCAGCTGGGGTTGCTGGTAGTACGCTCTGCGAAGAATGCAGCCAGAACGAGTAGCATAGCGTGCCAAAAACATCAACTGAATTCAGGTGGAAGTGGAGGTCATTTATCCGACACGTCAAACTCTTACACGGACACCCAATGCTACTATGGACTACAAGTACACATCGTCGCGCACTTCACTCTTCCACATCCATGTTAATAACACCTTCATCTGAGCTAGTCTCCGCTGGACAGTAAGTTGAAAACGCAAACGACTTTGTGAGGAAGCTCCCAGGGTTGAATACATGACAACCAGAATAGGTTAACTTGTACTTTTCGTATTTGTCGGCGAGGACGACCTTTTGAACAATGCCGTTCAACGCCGAGCGGTCTGAAAGTAACACAGTATCTTACGGCTGTTGGCAATGGATACAGGCGCAACGCATGATCATAATCACATAGTGTCGGTTGGATTTGAGACGTTAAAGGTGTCAGATGACTTTGGTCCAAGATCGTTTGCACGAGCTACGGAACACCTACTCAGTATAGACCGAGGGAAGACAAATAACACAGCATACATATCTTCTCAGATCCTCTCCCATGACGTTCGGCTTGACCTCCACTGTATTTCGCAACATCCTCGCCATGGCATCTTCGCGGAAAATTACAATCTCCTGCGCAAAGAATTTCAAGCGACAAGGATTACTCGCAAAGTGTACCTTTGGGACTTTAGCCCTAAGTTGGGACGTGAAAGATGAAAGTATCGGTCTCCGTGGCAGAGTCACATTGCTCGTCAGATCGAGCGGACCAGGAACAAAGACAAAGTGAGTTGTACGAGTAATTTGAGGGTATGAGGCAATGAGTTGACCCAGGGAATCAAAGTTTTCTGTGTGGTAAATCTCAGTCCGTGATGCATTTTAAAGTAAATTCCAACATGCCATGGTATCGTTGAATATCCTGCCCACTCCCTTGGATAATCGATCGGCTGGTGAAGTTTCCACACATAACAATAACCTTGGGTATGAAGCTGTTTTCAATGCAGTTGTCGAACATCTTTTGAAGTCCGATAAAGGTTTTGGGATTGTCCAGCCAGACATCGGACAAGAAAAAGAAGTAGACGTCCGAAAGCTCCTCTCGAACACGGCGGGCATAGTTTGACTGGATGCAGATCAGCCATAGGTTGCAACGACGAAATTCAACGTACATCTTCCAGCAGGGTGGTCGAGCCCTTCCCGAGAAAGTCTATGTGACCATATATTGAGCTACAAAAGTGAGTGCTCTTTCTGCATCCTATCGGAAAACGACTTACCGAGCAGTCTCACGATCTTCGCAAGGCGGTTGACCCATAGCAATCACTTCTAAGGTACCTTCTTCTGTATACTCGCCTTCTACGAGAGCAATACAGCCTTCGGTGTACAATCCCTCGCCAGGGTCGTCCTTGGTCAAAGTAAGCACCTCAAGTTACACAATAGCATTGGCATCCTACCAGCTTGGATACGTCTAGCACAACGTTCCCATCAGCATCTTCAAGGCATAGTTTCCCTTCCATGTTATGCGCGAGCATACCAAGGAGCAGGAACCTTTCTCCAGCTCTGCCCAGAAGCTGTTTCGTCGATTTTAACTGTCTCAAGATTCATGGGAATATATCTCGCCCGATATCGTTGCCTTGACCATACCGTCACGAGATGCTCCCGATCACGAGAGGGTAAAGTGGAAGGTGAAAAGTGTTCATTGCGTAGTATGCTCTGCTTAATGATATGAAGCCTGTTGCGCGCGGAAGTTATGCGTGACTCTGCTGTGCCAGACATTGTCGGTGGCACCGAGGATCTTCGGACTTTACGATAATAGAAAAGAGATCACGGGGAGAGGCATACCTTTCGAATGTCCCCCGTTCATGCGACCAATTCCAAGCTGGCATTTCGAAAGCATCGACTACATATAGATGACTTTCGGAATCGAGCAGCTCGGTTTCAGCGTGATCACCGGAGCCTTGATCTTGAAGTGCTTCGTATACTCTCTGGAGGATAGATAGAGATACCTTCATGGCAGCGTCTGCACAAGACACTCAGGAATACGGTGAACATGAAAGCGAGATACCTCACCATCTTGTTTATTATACTCTCTGGCTATTGTCTCGATAGAAAACTCAATTTCTTCGACTGCAATTTCGTGACGATCAAGGATCTCCTCCAGGAACTGTAAGGCTTCTGGCCCAAGTGAGTGACTGTACTTGCGAAAGACCTGGAAAAGCTGATTGGGGCATTTGGGAACGTATAAAAGCGCATCGAACCTTGATTATGATTCGCTGGCGTGTGTCAGTCATATTGTCGAGGGTGGCAGAGGATGACAAGCTTAAGGTCACACTCAGTCTCACACCCCCAAAATTTGGTAGGTTAGTTCGTGTAACACAAAGCAACTCCTCCAACCCGGATTATGTTGGAGCAAATACTAGCTACGTATTCGATGCAAGAACAAAACTACAAGATGACAAAAAAAAAGTGGAAACAACATGAACTATGTGACATGCAGCATGCTCGAGTCGTGGTCCGGAGTTAATGGTTGTGACGGCGAACGAGACGGTGGGACGAGCGCCCTCAATCTGGCGCTCGCTATTCGGGCGATGGTCGGCGAACAGCCAAGTTGCTCAGCCGCCCTGACTGCGAGAGGTCACCTGACTCGAGCCTAGACGCAAAGGCACTGGATTGGGACAAGTCTCTCTCTGACAGACTGATACGCAACGTCGATCATGTTCTCAACTCTGGACCTCGACATAAGACCGGGATCAGGTATAGGGATGTTTGAATTGGGTCTGTGGTTGTGTTCTTGCCAAGCTTGCAGTTCCACCTGATCGGGTACCCCTAGGTTCCTCTCTCTGGTCAGTCATTTCCACCCTGCGAACGCTCCAGCATCTGTTCCCTCAAGTAGAGGTCAAATTCGACTCAGAGAATGCGTCCACAACCCCAATAATACTTCATTTGCGCCCACACTTTGATCTGCTCTTCTCCGCTTATCATCAACGACTGCACACGATTTGCCTGAGAAAGCCAAAGGATCCTAACCTCCCAATAGTGTTGCGATACAAAGATTCTGTCATCTGTTCTGGCGAGGAGCCACTGGTTAAGATCCAGATTAGCCGAACGTTTGGCCCAACGTATCCAGGAGACGAACTGAGGTATCCGGGTGTCTGGTTCAGTTTTGACGATGATACTATCAGTGAGGGCCTCAAAGGCAGCTCGTCGCATGCAATCGCAGATAATAGATCGAAGGAGGTCAAGCGTATCATTGTCACGCAGAAGGATACACAGGATGGAGGGCGTGATCCTCTCGACGAGGTTACTCTTTGTCCGGTAATGTACGGGGATATTTCGCGAGCCATTGTCAAGGTAGGAGTGCGTCACGTCTGCATGTCCTTGTCCACTATATCCTACATTTACAGATTAACAATGGCGTTGTCCTTCACTTCTATGGCCCTTCCGGCCCCGCTACCTTGTCTCTTCACGTCCGCTTAGGCGAAACAACTGCACAGGATCTCAATATTGATCTGGGAACACCATCGAGAATATATTATAAAGATGACGAGCGAATGGCAATTCACTCACCTAACCCGCAGCTAGACGACGAGAGCCAGAGCACAGATTGTAAGTCATGTGCTCTCGATGGATGATCTCTTATAACGGGCGTTAGACTTTTATAATTATTTTAGTCATGGTATCGACTTCCTAATGTCCGGTCAAACGCACTTAGTACGCAAGATCATATTACACTCCAACGTGGTGAGCAACGAGCTTCGGCACTTGTTTACTTAATTTAAGTGGGTCGTTTTAAGCCGGGTTCCCCTTTATTCCAACAATATAAACGCTGTCCATGGGAGCTAGAGGGAAAACCAGAGGATGACGAAGATGGTCAGTGACGTCGTACGCTTGTTCAGAATGTAACTCAATTAAGCCAGATTCACCTCCGAGGATGCGCTTCACAGACAAAGTGAGGGATCGGATCCCTCTTCATCTTCCAGTGTATTAAGTATCACAGTTTGAAGCAATCAGTCACTTCCTCAGTCCGAGGGATCCTCCACCGTCGATGGTGCACGATCGCACTGAATACGAGGATACCATTACGCTGCCGAGTGCTACTTCAAGTAAGATCGGTGACTTGTTATCAAGGGCTTGTTCACACATTTGCGTAGGGCTGTACGGTTACGACGGGGTGATATTGGAGGTGAATGAAGCATCCCAGGTTGTGGCCGTCATGTTATTTTGACGGTGATCGTTTCTTTGCCTGTCTTCTTGTACATCTAGATATTTACATCCACGAATCATGAACTGGAAAAAGCGTCAGGCCATATTATTCTAAGCTCTTCTAAATCATTGATCACTGCAATCCCTTCCATGTCTGCCGCTGAGTCGCCACTGATCCCTAACGTCTTCTTCTTCCCGCCTTCCACAACGTCCAATCCTGTTTCGTGGAAGTGTGCGCATCGGCCCCACCCCAGCTTCTTAGCAGCAATTACATTCAGTTTACTGTCATCTATGAATAAGCATTTTGAGGGATCAGAAATGTTAGCGATCCTCATTGCCTATCGAGATGGTAACCGTGGGTCAGTTTCGAGGTCAAGGAAAACTTGGAGCGAATCCTCACGTTGTGAAAGAACTCTGGTTCTGGCTTGCAGGTAAAGGATGGTTGCTCGTAGTCGCAGTAGACAAGTCCTTCTATTTGATCTTGAACATTCAAGATCTTGAGCACCCGATTGGCATGCTGGTGTATCTGTCAGGACTCATTCCAAGGCTCGGTTTGCAGATCATACGTTTTTATATGCATTGGTCAGGGCCCAAACGCGTACCTTTGTCCTGTCTAGGTCTTCGAACAGTTTCCTCAACTTTGGGTCCGGCTTGATACATTCCTCCAAAGGGAGAGTGCCATCACACCTCTGATCAAAATCAAGAGGGTCTGAGCAGTGGGTAGTTTATCGTCACAAGTCAAGTGCTACTACTTGATGCAATTACCTATGTCATGATGCTGCGTGAGGCCGCGTAGAGCAAGTCCGTATTGCGTGTAGTACTTGTGATGCAACTCCGACGCTTCGTCTTCAGCGAGACCCAGGGAGACGAAGTATGCTCCAGAAATACCTTCAAGAACAGTTTTTATCTATTGTAAGCGAACATACCGTGGATCCGTTCACCCATCGCATGCGATATCTTGGTGCTAGCAGAATAGAGGGTGTTGTCGATGTCAAACCAGATGACCATGCGGGGATCTTCTCAGTGAGTTGAGGGCGAGCGAGAAATATGAGCAGCGCGGAACCCTCCATACCTTCTAAAGTTCCGTTCACAGACATAGTTATGAAGTGGGTATCGTTGAGGTGGTATATCAGGGCGAACACCACCGTTACAGAATGATCGCAAACTTGGTGTAGTGTGGGATATATCGGGAATACAGTTCACACAGATTGAACTCCGACACACCATCCATCGGTGTATACCCTCACCGTGGCGATCGACGTTCTCGACAACAAAATCCTCAAGACTAACTAACGACCAGTGAGTGCGATTTCGTTCAGGCCAGAGAGACAGATCCAAGCCGACATACTCGTGCACCGCTCTTCATTGGTGGAAGGATCATTTCCGTTGGATGTCTCGTTAGCACTTTGGATGTATCGAGGCTACCCCTACTCACACCCGCGTCTTCAGATGGCCCGCAGCAAACAACTCGCACCCGGTATTCCCGCACGGCGCCCCCAGGCCGTTGCTCGCCGTGGTTTGAAGGGCCTCAAAAATTCCGAGCCAGACGCTCCTGCAACCAAAGAGGTTCAGGTTGGTGGCGAGAAGAACGGCAGTACTCGTATTGTGCCCACGTCAAAGGCACCCCGCTACTATCCCGCAGACGACGTTCGTCAACCGAAGAAAAGCCGCAAATCACCCAAACCCACCAATCTCCGTCCATCTATCGTTCCAGGGTCCGTCCTCATCGTGCTTGCTGGCCGTTTCAGGGGGAAGAGAGTGGTGTTCTTGAAGCAGCTGGAGAGCGGGTTGTTGTTGGTGACAGGTCCCTACAAGGTCAACGGTGTTCCCCTACGGAGGGTGAACCAAGCATATGTCATTGCAACATCGACGAAGGTCGACCTGGAAGGCTTCGAGGTGGGTAGCAAAAACAGCATAATAAATACGCTGATCTGACCGTCGCGGCAGGTCGACCCTAAGATCAATGACGCGTACTTTTCCAAGGCTGCCGTGAAGGGTGCATCTTCTGCAGAGGCCGAATTCTTCGAGGAGGGCAAGCCCAAGCCAAAAGAGCCTTTCCCGGAAGCCAAGTCAGCTGACCAGAAAGAGGTTGACAAGGCTGTCGTTGCGGCTATTCAGAAGCAGGCGAACTTGGCCAAGTACCTGAAAGCCAGTTTCGGTCTTACAAAGGGCCAGTACCCTCATCAGTTGGTGTTTTGAGACTGCGATTTTTACTCTATGGGAAAGATATGTGTGCTATGTAAAACTATGATATGCTGCATTGCACTACATTGTCTTATTTGGATCACGTGTATGCTGCAAGATCCAGGACTGCCTCTACACCTTGAAGCTTGAACACTCACCACCTTCCAACGCTCGTTTCACTACATTACTCCTGGTCGTGGTTCATTCACCACGCGCTTTAACTGCCGTCCAGTAATGCAGTCCGTTCAATCCCAGCGCTCGCGGTTACTTTTCGCCAGTCTTGCTCTTGGCTTGCTGTTGTTGCTCGAATGGCCGACAAGCACGTCCTCTTGGATCTTGCTTGCCTCTTGGCCTCTTGGCGTGCTTATCTTCTTATACATCGCTCGTGTTTACCTCGCACCATATGTCCTTATGCGCTGCTCCAGTCATATTCGAGTCCGGAGCGTCAGCTTGCGCTCCATTCGCGGTCTATACTTTCGCAGAGGCAACTGGACCTGGCGAATCGATCGTTTTGTATATTCCTACCGTTCTTCCGCAGATGATGGGCCCAGAAGACTATCTTTCAGGATTGAAGGCTTTAAATTAGAGATCGAACCTCCCCCAGCGCCTCGTCCACCCCCGCCGCGCGCGATTCATAGACGCGGACTCACACTTGCGGACCTTTCACCATCTCCTCTGGCGCTCTACTTGTGGTCCGTGATATCAAGCCTGTACGTTGTATTTGATCCTGCGTTTCGGCCAGTCATTCGCCTCGTCGTGACTGCGGTGCTTCAGCAAGTCATTCGTTTCATCCCAAGGCTTATGGAAACAGTCCAAGTAGATATTGACCAAGCGGTTGTCTTCTATGTCGGCTCCCCTCAAGTCCAGCTCATTGTACAGAACGTTGCATTCAAGGGTCATGTCTCCTTCGCTCAGAGCCCTCAGCTTCACCCGATCGGAGACTATGTTCCTTCAAGCAACCAGGCGTTGAGCGCGCGAGCCCTTGCGATGGGCGCTTGGAAGTCACGTCTTTCCAGTGGGTTTCAACGTGCTTGGACACGCACCTGGAACGATACATTAGGACGAATGACGGGTTCCGTCTCGTATGATCTCGTAGTAAGACACGTTCACGGTTTCATCCCATCGGATGGTCTGGTACAGATAGGTATGTTGAACAGAGGGTTTGTTCAGGCGATACTGACCCGAAGTTTTAGGCATATCCGAAAGCGGATCAATACTGCGCTCACCCGAATCGTTTCTTGTCAGTGGTTCGGCCCGCTTTAGTCCAAGAGATGGTACCGTTGAGCCATGCAGCGTTCACAATCAAGTCAAGGTTGGAGCCATTTATGTGGATGCCGACAATCTTCAGCGTTGGTTATCGCACTTCAAGATTGCGACCGCGAACATCCCAGTTCCACCTCCCAGCTCTCTCAGTACAGCTACCTCTCCGTGGTTGAAGAGTCCTTTTAGTGCAGTGAGTACTCGCGTGGACCTCATTGGTAACCTGCTGACACGGCCAAGTCTTCCGTAGCTTCAGACGTTCGTGTTCAAGTTACGGCGAAGCGGAGGAAGCAAAATATAAAGGTGCGTACTGCAGTATTCATCTCAGCGCATGTACTAAATGGCCGATGTTTCAGCCTCTCGAACTTGTCGCGGCTGCCCGTCTTGAACTGGATTCTGTTACAGTATCACAGAAAATTGGTTGCCACAGGTACAACGTTGTCTTCAAGGCAGGGACCTGCTCTTGCGAACCCAGCAATGCTACGGTGAACCCCGCCCATTGTGCTTGGCTAGGAAAGGAACCATCAATCATACCGCGGGCATTCTTGTTTCGCCTAAAACTCCAGGGCGTTTCCCTACACAGGCCGAGTGGGGTGGCACAATCCAATCTTCCAATCTTATCTGTCGGTTCCACCTCGGTCGATGCTACGCTGTCAGAGTGGCCGTCAATGCTGTCTGCCGATCCTTCTCCTTGCTGTGATGACAGTCTACCGTCTATATTCCTTGAGGTCCAGATCTCTTCCCTGTCATTCGCAGATCGGCATGACATGCTGTTCGATCTAATCTCGGAGCTCAATCCTCCCGAGAATGTGCCACGCGGAGAGTCGGAGTCCCTCTTGCCAGCTGTCATCTCGCCAGTTCCCCGCATTGCTGTGAATGTGAGGGTAGGCTGCGTTTCTGCACGCGTTTTGTGTGCGGATGTTCCTGGAATCGAGGAGCCATACTCGGTGGAACTAGAAACTGAAGGAATGATGTTTACTTCCTCCTCCAATTTACATATAGGAGCAACTTCGACCCAGCATCTCCCGCTTGACGGAGACCTCCCGTTCCGTATGACATGCCCCTTCACCTTCTTCTTGCACCCACTCTTCTTGCGACTACGCACCCATTCCTCAAACATCGCTACCCGACGTATGTCTAGGTGGGGTTCAGAATGCACGAGCAGTGAAACCTTATTCTCTATGGAGGCTGTGGAAGCTAATGGAATCTTGGCGGGACTCGGAGCGGCAAATGATGACGATCGATCTGTGTGCACCACATTGAACACTCGCACTATACTCGTCGATCTTCATTGCTGTACGGAAGCTGGGGTGGTAGAGTTATGGCACCCTGAAAGACTCAGAGTTCTGAGTGTGCTGCTGTCACTGCTTTCCGCCCGTTGGCCTCCCTCACACCCCAGACCCGCCCGCTCCTCATCATCACCACATCCGGGCTGTGCTCTCTCGGTTTCTGTCGCACGATTCGTGCTGTTCGTTACGGGCACCGATATCAATCCTGACGCAGACAAGGACATCACGCGCGGAATCGCGTTCAGCACAGGTTTTTCACTGCGGTACTGTTCTATAAACACGGAGCAGAGGCACGCTCTCCCACTTTCCCAGCCATATTCTCAAGTCAGGGCAAAATTATCCTTACCCGTCGATAGACTTGGTGACGCTGCTTTCGTGGAGAGGATTTCCGAGACTTCTGGCACAAATGTAATCGCCGGAAAACTCATGCTGTGGAACACGACCGTGCGCGCTGCGTCCGCAGACGAATTTTCAATGGACGACCCATACATTACAGAGAGGGACAGTCCTCTCCTGGATACTAAACAGCTCCTCTCAATCAAAGGTGTTAACGTAGACGTCAAATTCACTCCGAAAGCCCCCAAGAATTCCGTAGGAGCTGCATGTGATGTGACATTTAGTGTGGACGACGCACTGACACACTTTGAACTGGGTCTAATATACGCAACTCTCCTTGCATTACGGACGGCTCAAATCCTCCAGCAGTGTGCAACCTCGTCAAGGATGCCAGAATCTCAACCGCATTCTACGTTGTCCACTATACTGAATGTCCACGGTACAGTCAAGGCTATTCGAATGCGTTTACGGTTCATGGACGAAACTGCGGTCGCACGGATTAACTACCTCAATGTGACGCTCACCCCTCATGATGCTCGCTGTTCTATCAATTCGTTACTTGTATGGGTCCCACTCAATCAACGACAGTCGGCTGCCGAATTACCAGTGCCAGGAAAAACTTGGGAGGAACTTGGCCGTTTGCACAGATGCACCTTGTCGCTTGCTCCGTCCTTAAAGGGTCCGATTCTGGTCGACAGCGATAGCTTACGGATCCGCATCCCCTCTGGCTATGTTTTCGCCGAACTTCAACTTGCTGCGGTGGTCACCATCAAGGCGATTAAACATCTAGTCCACGTTATCCAAAGCGCTAAATTTTCTCCTATCCCCGCTCCAGAGGCTGACTCTGCGAAACTCGTGCCTGATCTCACCTTCAATTGCCGAATGTTTTGCTTCGAGGCTGCAGACGACCCCTTTGAGAGTCAGTTGGGATTTAATTTCAGGGTTGGTCTCGCTGCAGCAAAAGCCAGGCTTCACCGAGAAGAGGCTTTCGACGCAAAGGCAATGGCGGTCATGTCGGGGAATCTATCAGCTGCGGATCCCTCAATCGTGAACACAGACTATCAGTTTGGCGGAGAGCATTCAGTTTCCATCCAAGATGCCCGTCAACGCTTGAATCTCGCACACAGTCTAGATTGGACAACTAGGCACCGCCACCACACTCGAGAACGGGTAACTCAAGAAGAACTAGTTCATCGCGAACTTCATGGTGCAATACCACTAAAACGCCCCACGAAAGCTCTGGATCTCGTTAAGCCTGCAAAAACCTTGCGCATCCCTCCACTGCTTCGCATTATTCTATCAGGGTTTCATCTACACCTTCAACCCCCCACCTTTCCTCCTGGACGCTTGGCTTCCTTTCTGCATGAACAAGGAAGTGGACTTCCCCACGAGACATGTTACTCTTTGCTTATCCCCATGCACCTCAATATCTCCCTTACGGCCGTTCAGGTTTCACTCCGTGACTATCCTTTACCGCTGCTGTATATTCCTTCCAGATCTGGTGATGGCGGATCTCCCTCACTTGTCTTTGATTCTAACCTTGTTATCGCCGAGGAAATGGGCCCCCCTCAGTCAGTGGATTGGATCCCTTGCCCTGTGGATGGTCTCGAAGATGGTTTCGCGCATAGCCACCCTCTTGTAGTTCGCGTCCCAAAGACCCTCATGCCGGTGAAGACATACGCTCGGCCACTTGTATCGGTCCTGACGGATCAGACAACCGCGTTCGCTTGGGGCGTTAGCTACAGTCCGGCGATCCACGATGTTGTTAGGGTTCTAGATAGCTTGACTCCTGAGACTCGAGATCCATCCCCACATATAGGGTTCTGGGACAAGGTAAGAATATCCCTTGTCATAGGATGACCTGACTGACTTACAAGTTCCCCAGTTGAGGCTAGTTTTCCACTGGACAGTGGAGATTTCGTTTAAAGAAGAAGTCCGCCTATACATGAAAGGTAGGAACAGTCCAAATATTTGCTCGCAAGTGTTTACACCTTGCTAGGCAATCGCGATCCGTATATTCTGGACAATGATGGTGCCGGTTTTGCTCTTTGTTGGCAAGGTGAACCACAGATCAATATTGGTTCTCGAAGCAAGGATCGGGAGCTCGTGCAAGTTACCAGCGAGTCTATGTCCATACTTATACCAAAGTGAGTCAATATTGTCGTATGTCTGATATGAATTATACCTTTATTAGATTGGAGTCAGTGACTGGCTCCGGAGGCATTCACGCACAGGGACACATTGTTGCAAGAAATGATTGGGTTAAGATGTGCGCTAACCTGTGCTCTGGCATTCGCTTTGGCGTGGGGGCTATGTTTGAGCGCACTTGCCGTAGGGTAGAATGTAGCAAGTGCACAGGCTCTCCCTTTGACCGTGACTGTCGATTCTTCCATTTCCGGCCACATCACACTGTGCAGTTGGTGAAAATAGATCCATCAGTGCCTCAGGTGAGTTTCCATCTACGGTTCTTACAAACTGGTCTCAACAAGCGCAGGTTGATCATGATTCTTATCACGGTTTCCGGTCGAACTTCATTCACCTTTCAATTTCAATAACTTCGGCTCTTCGACAAGGATCGATCCAGCCTGATCCCCAACCCAGTAGCTTTCACCTCACCCCGAAGGCATTTGCCAGCTTCTGGTCATGGTGGGGACTGTTCGACAACGGGCTACCCTTACCAATCAGACAGGGTTCCCTTTACCCCCGGAAGACTCTATCGCCAAAGTTTGCACGCCACCTAGCAACACTCAAATATCGAATTTCAGTACCAGACTTGTTCATAACGCATGCGTACATCGATGATAGCAGAGAGTCATGGGAGGATGGGACCACGACTATCTTAGGCTTAAAGGCCAAAGTCAGCCACTTCCAAGCCGACATGCACCAAAGGGACCAGGAAACGGTCGCGCCGGGTAAAGTTCCCGACAGCATTCAGGTCGTGCGACATAAGCCATTCTACGCCGCTGAGGTCGTCCTCAAGAACGTGGACCTTCGTGCCATGTTGGCCGTTTTCCCGGAACCTCTTAAACAATCAGTGCCTCTGTCCGCCAATCCTGACAACGGCAATAAGAACCAAACACTCTCGAGTTCGGGAATTCCTCCGTCGTGGCTCAATAGTGATGACTTCGTTGAAACGGATTGGTCGCCCGCACACAATCTTCCAGAAATCCAGTTATTCACTGTGCTTTCCTGCCCCAAGGTGACATATCTCAAGAAGAACTCGCATGTTACCGAGATCCAAGCCGAAAACAGTAAATTTGGCGATGAGGATACTCATACATGTTTGATTGGGAGCGAACCCTGTAAGAATCTCTGCTGTCACCATTCAGTACCAATGTAACTCTGATTTCTCTTTTTTTTTTTTTTTTTTCCTAGCTGTCCCACAAGTAGAGATTTCCCTTGCGGAACACCGGATCGTAACGTTGCAACACATGGCCGAGGAGGAAGTAAAATCAGCCCAAGTTGACCAGGTGCGCTTCAATTGTGGAAGGCGCAAAAGGTGTTATTGATTCATGTCGCAGAGGCAATATCCCTTGGATAAAATGATTACCCTTCTTCGAGACTATATTAACCATCTAAAAGCAGTAGACCAATACCCCGAGGGGCCGCGCAAGAGTAATGTTGAGAGTTATTATATGCCAGCTGAAATGGTCTCCGCTAATGAGTGGGCCGATTTTGAGAATGTCTATCAGGTGCATTCCCCAAACCTTTTCATGTGCAATGCTGTCCGCGATGTAAGTTTTGTCCTCGTTCAGGGGTACGAGATCTTATTATCTCAACAGGTTTTGATGCGGTACTATAACTGCTCCAAAGCCCGCCGCGGGTATGAGTACCACATGGCGACTCGGTAGGTGACTGCAGCTGTATCTCTCCTTTGTACTGACCACGATCGATAGTGCTGTCAAATTTATCCGAGACCAAGCCGAAGCCATGGTTCATCAGGTAGCTGGTCACAGTACAGGGAAATCTAGGGCTTCTACTGGTGCCGCACAAGCGGCCGCATCCGCCTTGCGCAGGATGTTGGCCGGAGGACGAGGTAGCACGTCACTGGACATTCAAACAGACGTTGCCTCTGATCCAGCCGACGTCAAGCCTTTAGAAGGATGGGAAGAAGGTGTTGTTCTTCGGAAGAGGCACTTCTGCCTCTTGTTGAAACCTCAAATCATTTTGCGGGGCACTGATCCCTCGCCCAACGTTGATATGGAATCCGTTGTGATCCTTGCCGCAGTACAGGCAAAGTTGCAAGTGTTCAAAATAATGGATGCATCCAATTTGGAAGATCCTATCAGTGGTCATATTATGCACAGGTACAAAATTTTCGTACGAAGAAGCCCAGGCTGATTCTCAATCCCTGAAAAGGAACTACACATCACTAGATGGCCTTCAAACCTTTTGCCCAACCGACTCCGATCCATACGACAGCGGTTCAGTCCCTCTGGAGGTGTTGCTTGATTACCGTTGCGAGAGCGATTCTTTCGACCGCATCGTTCCTCAAACCAACGCTAATTGCTTATATGACCGGTTTAATCGACTCAGACTTCGCAACAATGTCACTTCCGCTGCATATTCGAAGTCGGAGCACACGCACAGAGGAAGGCAGGCACATCTGCAGAACGACACTGTTGAGTATTCAACACGGTTCTGGTACATATTTCTGACTGTTTGGAAACAGGACTTGGTGCAAGTCCATGTTCCCCGCTTCACGGTAACCGCAAACGATCGACACTTCCAGTCTATTTCGAACATCATCACGCATCTGGTCCTGTTTTCAGATGTCGCTCATAAAGCACGGTTGGAAAAACTGGAAACGCTGCTTTTTGCATATGACTTCACGGATCTAAGGTCTGCTGCCAGCGTCGTCTCCGATCTTCAGAGTCGCCTCAGGAGCGTGCTTGAGACACATAACGATGTCAGCCGCCAAATGCAGGATAACCGTCCTCAGACAAAGTTACAGATCCTCAAGCTCAAAGCTCACATCTTTCTTCTAGTGGAAGAGCTTAACCTGATTTTTGACGCAATCCGGTTGGCTCAGAGCAGGACTGATGGTCGTTCAGATCATAAATCCGCTCTTCTTCTGCAAGCCTCTTCATCAGAGATTTCCTGGAGGATGCTTGACGATGATCGGGACCTACTCGCGAAACTTGCTGTGCGCAATATAGACTTTTCGTGGCTGAGCAAACAGGATAGTTCCACTGTCAACCGCTTGACGGTTGGTGACCTGCAGGCTTTCGATGGGTCTCCGAATGCGATTTGGACAGAAATCGTCTCAAAGTACGACGAACCTTCTAATCACCCCCTCTATAAGGTATTTTCCATTCTCGAGTGCTTTGAATGACGCTCATGGTATGGGCAGAGAGATCTTTTCCTCGATGCTGGTTGGACGGTGCTTGCGCCTGTCGGCGGGATTACAATTTACGAGAAGTTCCAACTCGACTTTCATCCCATCCGCCTGCAACTCGATGCTCGCCTTGGCCAGCGTATCATGGAATATGTCTGGCCGGCTCGGCGGGGGAGGAATCAGACAGATACGCAGCCCGCGATTCACGACTTACCTGAATTGTATCGTCCTTCAGAACAGCCTCCCCCCAGATCTTCTCTGGAGTCGGCTCTGTTGTTGCAAAAACCGCGTGGATCATTGGATTCAAACAGGCTCGCGCCAAGTCTGAGAAAACTGGGCTCCTCTCGATCATTCACGGATTTGCGTAGCGCAGCTGCTGAATCCACGAAGACACCGGTCGAAACTTCCTTCGGCCGAGCTGCGACACCAGATTTGAACGTCAATCGAGAAGACCGACCTGGAAAAGATGACGCTGTGGAAATGAAAACACGGTCTTCTCAGAAAACCTTCATTCTAGTGAAAATCTCTAGGTCGGTGACATAGCGATTTTGATTTGCTTTGGCTCAACTCTTCAATCAGCGTCGAACTCCTGCTGAGCATAATGAAGGCGGAGTCCTTTGAGTGCCGTGATGCACGGATTCGTACCCATACGTTGGAGTTCCGCAACCAGACTTGGAGTGTATGTGTCTTTCTCTATCCTACATGGCTGCTTATCCATTCGTCGTAGTTCGAGGAATTGGTCGATCAATTCCTACCCAGTGATCTCACCTGGAGAGGCTGGGTCCGTATGGCCTTCCATCAACCACTCGTCCCAGTCCTCCCAGTCGCTCGTGAACTCTTTTCGAAGACGAAACTAATTCCATCCAAAAACGCTTCGCAGAATGACTCCCGCCCCTCGTCCAAGAAGTTTATTCTTCGAGGGAAGAAGAACGTTGCCGATGCCACTATACGGGACCATGCATCACGAAGATCATCCTCGAGTGGGGGTGCTCCTAGTACCCCTGCTCTCAGCAACTTGATTGGGACGACGCTCGTGAATGAACCGGAAGCAGCAGAACTAGACCCACCTGAACAAGAAGATCTTGGTAGGAAACGTCAACAGAGTCGACCAAGATTGCTCAGTATATTCGCCCGTGGAAAGACCGAGGCCTGTAGCGAATCACTCTCGAGTGTGAGTTCCTTTTTTACCTGCCTCACTTTGCCTTGACCTAGAATTCCCTAGCAGGGAGAGCATCGCTCGTCAGGAGATTACCTAGCGAGTATACGAGGCTCGACCGTGCATGATGAATTGATTAACGATCACTGATTAACTTATTAACATTAGCACACTCATCTACATATTGGACTCGCCTGACACCGCTCTGCATAATATTTACCTCGCACAACTACTGGTAACACATTGCATAAAACCCAATTCATTTCACATCTCTTTAACTTGAGAACAGTGTTTCATAGCAATCATCATCATCCGGATCTCTAAATATTTACCCTCCCTCACAATGGAGCTGAGTGACAACATTCGACTGATAAGAGTATTCTCCCTCGTTGCAGAAATTTCTCATGGAAACCCCCCTCGGCGCAATTTCGTATTTTTCGATGCAGTAAGGAGAGTTTGTGTTCCCGCTGCAAGCCAAACATAAACATCAACCTACTAAGTACATTTCTGAGGGTATGATATCTAGGAATCACTTTTTTTTTCAAGTCAATTTTTGTCCTGTTGTGGAGTAATGTACTCCACGATTCGAAGGATAATCTAACGAGTCTGGGGCCTCGCGGAATCAAGCTTGCTGACACAACTGATATGCTTGCATTGAGGTTAAGATACACTACAATTAAGGATTGTTGAAATCCGACTACTACGCTCAAAACCACGTCAAGTCCCTGCCTCCCAAGGAGACACCTGACGGGCCTACAAAGCACCATCCATCTGCACTGTCCTCTCGATGTTCCCACCGGACCGGACATAATATGATCGCAACACAACTACCCAAGGTCAAATGCAAAGCCCCCTAACGCGAGAAGGCCCTGATAAATTAACCACTTCATGGGCGCTGTTGAAGCGCAATGATGAGGAATTAAGCATTCGTACGGGCCCAGCGAGCAGCAGCGACTAGGTTTGTCAAAGAGGCTGCAGACAACCATCAGTCTACTTCGAGGCGTAAATTAAGGGAATGGTGTACCTTCAGTCTCTTTCCAACCACGTGTCTTCAGACCACAATCGGGGTTGACGAACGTCAAATCATCAGGAATGATGGTAAGCGTGGCCTCGAGACGGTCTTTGATCTCTTGCTCGCTGGGAACACGTGGAGAGTGGATGTCATAGACACCGGGTCCAATCTGGTTGGAGTAACCGTACTGCTTGAAGGTTTGCAACAATTTCATGTCGCTCTTTGAGAATTCGATAGAGATGACATCAGCGTCAAGACGTTGAATAGACGGGAAGATATCGCCGAAGTCGGAGTAGCAGAAGTGGGAGTGAGTCTGAGTATCATCACGGACACCCGCTGTAGCGAGCTTAAAGGTGTCAACAGCCCATTCCAGGTAGTCGTCCCAGTCAGAGCTACGAAGAGGCAACTAGTATAGATGTCAGACAGTTCGCGCGTTTTTCTTGCGAATCAACTTACACCCTCACGGATGGCTGGCTCATCGACTTGAATAGCAGCGATACCAGCAGCCTCAAGATCAAGGACTTCGTCACGAAGTGACAATGCCAATTGCTGAGATTGCAGCTTGCGTGGCACGTCTTCGCGAGGGAATGACCAATTCAAGATTGTGACGGGACCAGAAAGCATACCCTTCATGGGTTTCTTGGTGATGCTTTGTGCGTAGCTGCTCCATTTCACGGTCATAGGCTTGGGACGGCTGACATCGGAGACGATGATCGGGGGCCGGACGTAGCTACAAGGGGTCCATCAGGTCAAGCTGACGATGCAACCCGGACCACTTACCGAGAGCCGTAAGATTGGACCCACCCGTTCTGGGTAAAGGCGAAACCGTTTAATCGTTCACCGAAGTATTGAACCATGTCGTTTCTCTCCGGTTCACCATGAACGAGAAGGTCAAGCCCAACCTTCTCCTGGAAGCGGACGACGAGTTCTATCTCCTTTTTAATGAATTCATCATACTCAGCATCACTGATCTCGCCCTTGCCGAGCCTGGCACGAGCAGTACGGATCTCCTTGGTTTGCTTTGGGAAAGTCATCAGAAAGAGGTCATTCTAGCCACGGAAGATAAGATACTCACAGGGAATGAACCTATAGTGGTTGTGGGGAACCTGGGCAGTTGAAGCTTCTTGGCTTGAACCCCCTTGCGAGCGGTGAATGGACTCTTGCGGTGATACATATCGGGTGTTATGGCAGCAACACGCCTGCGGACGGCGTCATCGGATGTGTGCTCGAATTCACGACGTTTAGCTATGGAAATTCTGTTCGCCTCCAGGGCATCTGCCACCTGCGGGTCCTGAGAATCAGATAGGACGGCAGCGATGGTTGCGACTTCCGCAGCCTTTTCCAATGCAAAGGAGAACCAGTCCCTCTGTTGTGCGGTCAACTGCTTCTCGTGGGCCAAGGTTACAGGAGTGTGCAAAAGAGAAGATGATGTCGCAATGATGACCCGATCCTGTCCAAGAGCGGCAATGGCCTTCTGACCCTGCTTGATTGCGGCGGCAAAGTCGGACTTCCATATGTTTCTCCCGGAAACGACGCCGAGAGACAGAGTAATTTGGGTAGATTTGATCGCTGCTAGAACATCATCGAGCTGTCCGGGAGCGCGGGTCAGGTCGATGTGTAGACCAGCGACAGGAAGCTTGGCGATAAAGTTCACGTTGGAATCCAGACGAGCGAAATAGGTCGTCAAAATAATCTGAGGGGCGACCGGGACCAGTTCAGCGTATGCAGTGGCGTACTGTTTGTTAAGACCCGAAGCTTTGTCCAGGACAAGAATTGGTTCGTCAACCTGGACCGAGCCGACACCAGCAGCCTTGAGCTCCGACAACAATTGTTTGTAGACGGGCAAGATCTTGGGGAGTAAGGAGATAGGCTGGAAGTTAGCAGATGCTTCCTTGGCAGCCTTTCCGAGGATGAGATAAGAGATTGGTCCCAAAACCACTGGACGAGTAGTGACTCCCAGTCCTTTGGCTTCATTATACTCCTGAAGGGCTTTGTTATATAACAACTTGAAGTCGGTCTCCTCGGAAAGCTCTGGGACAACATAGTGATAGTTAGAGTCAAACCTACAAGGTAGTGGTGAGTGAACGATAGCAACAAGCAGTGAGTCAAGTTACTAACCACTTCTTCATTTCACAAGCGGGAACATCAACACCATCAGCTTGACGTCCACGACCCAGCGCGAAGAAGACATCGAGGTCGGACAGACCAAGTCCGACATAGCGTTTAGGGATAACGTTGAAAGCTGTGGAATGATCCAAGACGTGATCGTAAAGCGTGAAGTCTCCACTGACCAAAAATGAGTATGTACACCAACTAAGGAAACGAGCAACAAACCTGGGGATCAAGTCAACATTGCGTTCCTTGAGGCTGCTCCAGCTGGTCTTTCGAACATTAGCAGCATCCTTCTGGAGGTCAGCTGCGGAGATCTTGCCCGCCCAGTAGGCCTCGACGGCCTTTTTAACTTCACGGTTTGCACCTAGGTGAGGTTGTGTCAGTTGAGATTCAGATCTAACGAGTAGGAAGGGTGCAGCACCGATGCGAGGGAAGCCAAGGACACTGGACAACACCATCTTGGATGAAGGAAGGATAAAGAGGAAAAGAAAGAGTGAGTTGACGGGGGAGATGGCGCAAGCGTGATTTTGAGTTGTTCGAGGCGCCTGCCCTGAGTCGACGGTGCCTTATCTATCGCATCTAATCGGCGCTCCCCATCATCGCATAACTTGCCCATGTTCATGTGAATGGTCTCGACATTTTCAGCCGCAAATCCGCATTAGTCCTACGAGTCTCCTCGTCTTCGCACCAGCTAACCAAACGGTCCCATCCAAGGGGGTACCTGATACATGATCATCCAATTACTCGTGAAAACATACTCACACCAGTCAACGCTCAGTGCCATTATTGCAAAAATGTTTCGCTTTCGATGAAACCGCGCAGTTGCATGCCACGCCGTCACAAGGGAGTTTCTCTCTCGAGCTCGGCTTTCCCAACTAGTGGGACCATTCCGTTTCTCATGTACTCCCAGTAGACGCGATTGTGAGTTTGTCCAACACGATGGTGGAACTTTTACGTATGGGACTGAGATCCTGAACTGCAGGATCCTAGGGAATGTCTCAAAGATACCATAAACATTATTATCTCCGTGATAATTTTCAAGTTCTCGAAGTGCCATCGCCGAGTCGTCGTACCCATTCACAAGACCGGGAGATCTCCGCGAAAGACGATCTGATAACCAGACTTGGAAGCGAGCTGCATGGAATAGAACCGAAGGGCGACGGGATAAAAAAACTGGTCCACAGCCATGGTAAGTGCGGGAAAGTAATGACCCGTCTCGGGCAAGTCTCGGGGAGTAATGACTCCTGGATCCAGAAGCGGAACTACGCCGTGAGCGTATAGGACGGGCATCTCCATGCAATATAACGTGTCTAGCTCTGCCTGGAATCATCTGAGTAGGTACGGACCGTCCACCCCGTGTACACATATAGCTATATTAAAGTTGAATTCCTCTCTGCTCCTGTTTCCTCTTATTCCACTAATCGTCCAACATGTCGTTCTCAGACAATACATCTTTCGTCCTCAAGAATATTCACCATACTGAATTCGAGCCCCGCCCAATCCCAGAAAGTGAGTTCAGCACCTCCACCATCTAGAAATATAACATTAACCACCAAGTCAGTCGGTGCTCACGATGTCCTCGTGGAAGTGAAGAAGACCGGTATGTCTGAACCCTTGCTCAACTTCCGTTGACCTGATCTGTGACCATCTGCAGGGATCTGTGGATCTGATGTAACGTCATACTTTATCATGATGCTTGTGATCACACCTCACTTTTTTTAAGATTCACTTCCTCGTGCACGGAAAGATCGGGGACTATGTACTTTCACCTGGGTCTGACATGGTTCGTTGTCCCTCAGTGTACAAACCACGTTTCGTGTGCTAATTTTTTCTACCCTTGAGGTACTCGGCCACGAGTCGTCTGGAGTCGTTTCCAAAGGTATTATCTTGATCATCGAACGGCACTCATAGATGTTGACCATCAAATTTTCAAGTTGGATCTTCTGTAACCCACCTCAAACAAGGTGACCGTGTTGCCATTGAGCCTGGTGCTACATGCAGAACATGTGATGCTTGTAAAGAGGGTAGATACCAGGTCACTATCCGCTCTGCGGTATCGATGCGAATGATTGATGCTCTTCACTTGTAAAGTTATGCCCCAACGTCAAGTTTGCCTCCACCCCACCCAATGATGGCACACTCGGTCGCTACTATGCTGTTCCCTCAGATCTTGCTTACCCCCTTCCCTCTCATCTAACCCTTGAAGATGGTGCAATGGTGAGGGTCCGCATATACGGTAGCTTTTGGTGACTTAATTCAACTACTCAAGATCGAGCCGTTGTCTGTCGCCGTCCACGCAGTGTCGAAACTCGGGGACCTCAAGGCAAATCAATCAATCGCTGTCTTCGGCTGTGGTCCTGTTGGGATCCTCTGCATGGCTGTCGCGAAGGCCCTCGGGGCTTCCCGTATCATCGCAGTCGACATCGTACCGGGTCGTCTTCAGTTTGCGAAATCCTATGCTGCCACAGACGTATACCAGCCTCCCCCGGTAGCGCAGGACGAGAGTCGAATCGCATACTCTAAACGCTCAGCAGCGGCGCTGAGGCAGCAACTTGGTGTCGCAGAGCGCGGTCCTACTACTATCGATCTTGTCGTCGACGCGTCCGGCGCCGAGGTTTCTATTCAGACTGGTATCCGCATCGTGAAAACAGGAGGGACGTATGTGCAGGTGAATTCTAGAGCATACAACTATTCGATAGTGATTTCATTCACGTTTCATTTTCCCAAGGTTGGCATGGGCTCATCCGACGTCACCATTGACATAAGTGTTGTGACTGCGAAAGAGCTAGTTATGAAAGGATCCTTCCGTTACGGCGTTCGTTCGTTCATCTTGTTCTATTTCTGAAAACTGATTAGATGTAGCCTGGAGATTATTCACTGGCTATTGCTCTAGCTGCCCAAGGCAAGATAGACTTAAAGCCTCTAGTTTCACATCGGTCAGTTTCTGCGCGAATTCTCTGTCTTGTGTTGACAATACTCCACATCAGCTTCTCGTTCGAGAACTCTCCTCTCGCATTCCAAACTACCCTGAATGGAAAGAGCGACGACGGCAAGGGCGTCATCAAAGCCATCATCTCAGGCCCTGGCGTTGGTATTAACGATGTGTAAATGTGCGTTACTCATGTTCGATGAAGCATTCCTGTACATAGCGCTTGTTCTGTTCGTCTTTATGCCAGTAGTTGGATCACCTTCGTGCGTTGAAATTGTACACATGACGCTCTGCTTGTACTTTGTTACGGAACTGTGAACTCTGCGGATTTGTGTGTGCTTTGGGCTTGGCGATTGCTGAGCGCTGAGCACTGCCGTCGGAGTCTCCGTTGCGGCATCAACGCCTCCTGTCTTGAACTTCCGTCACTTGGTTCCAGTCTGCGATAATGACCTTTCGGCCAAGAAACGCATACTATTTGCGCATATCCACAAGTATTGTTCTTCCACTATTCGTCAGCGATTCTTTTTGTGTCTTGCACGTCAGCCTGACGAATGTATTGGCCAGCTTTACCTCGACGAACGGCACATTGATTGGATGTCGGATGTAGTCCTACAACATATACTTGCGGACTTGAGACCACTGTGTGTTGACATCTGCTATTGCGACGCGCCGAATTTGTTGACCAACTCTCGCAGGATCATCCCGAAGCTTCAAGCGGAAAAGGATGTTCACTTTGGCCCTGGAGCCACGCCTGGTAATAAACGAGGGGCCGTTGAGGTCCACCGTGGAGGTCCGTATACACATTGTTTACTTGGCTGCTTGTTCACCCAAGCAGTTGCATCACAGAAACCTACCAGTTTGCTTATTTCTTTCGTAAGACTGAGCCTCACACAGTTCTCTTCAAGGTGGGCAAACGTGTCGGTTCAATAGCCTCCAAAATTTAATGAGATCTTTAGTCTAGGTATTTTGTCACTGCGCCCCTTCGTCCAGAAGGAGTTCCCAAATCTACCTCTCCGCGACTTCCAGATCGGAATCCCCACAAGAAAAGAACCCAGGTGTCTGCCAAGCAGAGTAAACGCAAACGTGCCGAGGCTAAAGGAAAGGACAGTTTTTCCCAGAGCCATCTTGACGAAGATGAATGGTTGGCTGAGGAGAGTGAAGAAGACACGGATGACGCTGATCCCATCCCAAGGGAGCCTCGCCCGGTACGAAAGCAACGTCGCATCATCGCTGACGCTTATCAGGAAGACGAAGACGACGACACAGAGGATACGCGTCAAGATGTCACCATGGACCCTCTGCCTCCTGAAATGAATGGAGGACCTTCCGGAGATCCCGGTGCGTAAGTTAAACCGCTTTTCGCAAAATCCGGTGGCTGAGAAAGTTGACCAATCAAGTCCTGTTGTCAAAGGCGGAGGTGCCGTTGCATTTGGCGCGAATCACCAACCGAACCTCTCACATGATACGGCGGACATCGAACTTGTTGTCGAGGAGGAAGAAAAGAAACCAAAGCCCCTTCTTAAGCTTAAATATCAATCTTTCCCTATATCCGGCCATTGTCTTTGCGTAGTCGTCGAGCCGTGGCCACCTTTACCCGCGGAAACCAGGCTGCAGTCAGTGGGCCTCGGAACGTCATTCCAACGTGAAAGTTTGGAGCCATCTCTCCGTCCGTCCAACGGATCTGTTACAGCAGGACAGAGAGCGAAAACGCCGTTATTTTTTCCGGAGTATGAAAGGGCGCCAAGTGAGGCGCCCTTTGCAAGAGAGAGAACTCTTCCTCCAGTGCCTCTCTTCCACGATGCTATGCCAAGAACCGAAGATGATAATCATAGCGATGACGACCTCATGAATTTCAGTCAAACGCTCAACGCAGCAGGTCATATGCATGCTATCACAGCTGACGACGACGACGATATGGATGGAGCGGTGTTGTTTGGAGATGCGGATGAAGTAAGGGAATTGTTCTAGGATGATATTGACCAGTAAAAATGTTTGTTATATGCATTAAACGCGCCCAATCTCTTTTAATATTTCAATTTTGCGAGGCTCTGCTACTTGTCGGAATCCCGCATTCGTCATGTCAAAGCTACCATGGCCCCCGGATAACGCGCGCAGTCGTGTCGAATAATCCAACATTCGACTCAGCGGAGCAATGGCATAGATTGTTCGTTTTGCTTGTGGCAGAGTGGAGGCGGATGAAGATACCCTGAGAGAAGTTGAGGAAGGCGAAAGTTCCTCTGGAGGTATATACAGCCCATCTGAGGGATACGGATTCCCATCCTCGTCAACTGCTACCGACGAGCTGGCAAGGTCAAGGACTTCACCCCCATTCTCTGTGATGTCTTTAACGACCTTGCCGAGGGTATCCACATGGACGGAAACTTTAAGGTTGATGTAAGGTTCAAGGATAGGACCCATCCCCGCCTCTCTAAGATTAGAGCGCAATATGTATGAGCTTGCACCGGTGAGGATGGATGGCGGGGCGTGATGTGGAAGAACGTATTGCGTTATTTGGACCTTGACATGCGATAGTGGGAGGGATGTGTGAGGGGAACTGGAGAGAGCACTTGCAATACCACGAGCGAGGCTTGCTAATGGGTCAAGTTGGCTCGAATAGGAACCAGGCGCCTTGAGCGGCTGGCCTCGATCATCCAACACGAGATTGCCGTCGAATGCTGGATCACCTTCTTCATCCTCTCCAAGGGGTGCTACTGATAGTGCAATCTTGACAGTTGTTGCTCTCCCAGCGATCTCTGTTGACCACTCTTCCAACCGCGCGGAGATGCTGGAATTCGTTGATTCTCGGTAGCTGACCTGACGACTACCAAACTCGAATTTAGCGGCCCATTCATCCTTCAGCCGACCCCCGACGATCTCTAGATGCAAGGCGCCGAGGCCATGAACGAGGATTTGACCCTCCTGGTTGTCCATGCGGACTGAAGGATCTGTACGAATTAACGAGCGGATGGCTTCTTGAACCGGGTCGAGGTCAGAGTGGGAATTAGGTATGACTGAGACTGACATAACGGCTGGAGGTGGTGTGACCCCTCGAAGTGACATTTGAGAGGAATCAGATTTTCCAAGGTCACGCGCGTCAACAAGTGTATCCCCAGTGCGGGTGTGCTTGAGGCCGAGAACGACTCCAACTGAGCCATATGGAAGAGAATCTACTTCCTCTGCTTCCGAGGCATACAGCAGGAGGAGTTTTGAAATCTGCTCTTTCTGACCTGTGTTAACATTGTATATAATTCTTTGGCGCTTGAGAGTCCCTAGGTGACAAGGACGTTGGAGAGGGGTCCCGTAGTCGGTCATAGACTCACCTGAATACACTCGTATAAATGTCATCCATCCCTTTCGTTTGTCCCAAGCAACCTTCCAAGCCAACAAACGCACTGGGGCATCTGACGATTCAACTTGCAAGCGTACGTCGAGAGGACTTGCGAGTAAATGACCAACGTAATCCATAACCAACTCCGTACCGATACTTCTGATGGCAGAACCACATAACACAGGGAGAACTTGATTTTCGATGGTCGCCTTTCGCAAGTGAGGTATTATTTCCGTGGGATGGACTTGTAGATATGCGTATGGGTCTGATGGGAAACCAAGGAGTCGATCCATAAGATCGTCGGAAAACATTGCAAGGTTTTCCAGGAGCGCTGTTCGAGCGGGTACTAGGTGAGGGATGATGGGATGACCGGTCGGGAAGATCTCCGCAAACTCTGAGGTGTCTTTGACCAACGGGAGGGGATGACAAGTGTGACCTCCACCTTCTGTCCACTTCCAGAGCTCCCATTTTACAAGGTCCACCAAACCTTCGATACCAGGCTCCGCTCGAGTGTAATTTTCCGGGTTCATGGATGCCAACGGGAGTGTAATTGCTACAGGGTTCGCATGTAACTTGTGGGTTAAGAGGGATAGCAATGAGGATCTAAAAGACGCTCCGGGTCGGTCAAGCTTGTTCATGAACAGCATGCGAGTGGCTACATTATATCTGGAAATAGTGAATCTCGGTGTTGATATAGGGTCGAACAAATCTATGAAATACGCACTTGGATAGCTGCCTCCATACACCCTTCGTCTGCGCTTCGACACCCTCGACCGAGTCTATTAACACGACAGCACCATCGACCACGCGGCTAGCGCTCTCGACCTCCATACCAAAGTCGGCGTGGCCTGGAGTATCAATAAGATTAAAATTCCAGTTTTTCCATTTGACTGGTATGCTTGCAGACTGTATAGTTATGCCTCTCTCCCTCTCGGCAGGGAGAAAGTCAGTAGTGGTACTTCCGCTGTCGACGGAGCCGGGGGATGGAATGTAGGATGACTTGTGCAAAATGGACTCCGTTAACGTCGTTTTACCAGAGTCTACTCCAGACGTCAGACGCTGCCTCTACGACGCAATTCGGCGATACGTACCAATGTGGGCTACAAGTGCTATGTTCCTGGTGTCGGAAGTCCCATTTCGAGCAGCGGATGCAAAGGAGCGGGGTACGGGTAAACCGAAGCTAGCACAATGGGTGTTACATCTCCGGGAGAAGTGCCAACGCAGCATGGCCCTGCTGGGGCTAAGTTTGAAGAAAACAAAAGGCCGTTTCAGCTTGATCCTAATAAAGGCAAACTAGGCTGCTAAGTAAATCACCTAACGTATTCCCCCCACTATGCAAGACATCCAAGCCGATATTTTCGAACGGCGTATACAGGAACGCAGAGACATAAAACATCCACTGGTGACGATTCCCGCAAACATAGAGCCGCACGGCAACATTCCGAACACTCCACTCGCAGCGTCCACGATATCATTCCTGCTCGGGGGTTCCTTTGCCCTTGGGGTTTCCCTTTTCCTGCAAGGTGGCCTCCCATCACCCTGGTGGACCACGTATCAGCTCGGCTTCTTTGTTGCAGCGTGGTCTGCTTTCCACTGGGGTGAATTCGCAGTGACTGCTGGTTGGAATCTAGAAAAGTGTAGTGTGGACTGTGAGCACGTCAATTCTTTGCAATACTTGGCACCACGGCTCACTTCTCTTCAGCTTTCTTGCTTGAAAATGGCGCAATGTATCATGTCGCAAATGGCACTGCACTCATAGAATACCTTGTTACCCTGTTCTTCATTCCCTCATCAAAGTCCCTTACATACATTTCTACGATCGGTGCGTCACTCATGCAATGTCTTCTCGCATTCCCTTGAGTAAGTACGATAGGTGTCCTTTTGGTATTTATCGGGCAGGCGCTGAGGACAACCGCGATGATGCATGCATCCACCAATTTCTCGCATTCAGTCGCATTCCGTAAACGGGACTCCCATCAACTGGTGACTGATGGAGTATACGCGTAGGTCAACATTCTCCCATCAGAGCCAGCTGATTTCGATCCAATGTGGCGTCAGGTGGTTCCGTCACCCTTCCTATACCGGTTTCTTCTACTGGGCTTTAGGCACGCAGATGGTGTTGCAAAATCCAGTCAGTTTCGTAGGTTTCGCCGTAATCCTTTGGAGGTTCTTCTACCGCCGTACACGAGGTTTGTTTCCTGCTTCGTCCAATCCGTCCTCTGATTATCTCCCACAGTTGAGGAGAAGGCTCTAGTGCAATTCTTCGGCAGCGACTATGAAGCTTATCGGCGCCGAGTTGGCACATGGATCCCTTTTATTCCATGAACTTTCCACGGAGTGATTGGTTTACGCTGTCATGTATCATCCAGGTGGAACAATGAAATGTTATGGCATAGGTGATCATACAGAGCTGTTGGAGATTACCGCATACTTAGCATGGCTTTTGAGTATGGTGTCCAATCCATCTAGTTTCAACACCTCTTAGTCCGTGACCACCGTCGTCCGCTCTGAAACATAGACTCCATCGAGGAATTTACGGATATCCTTGTTCCGCACTCTGCAGCTACCCTGAATCGATGCGGCTGCGAAAACCCGTCAGTCGCTAGTTCATCCGTTTTGGGTGTTGAAATACCTGATTGCGAGACATTTTCGACGTCATTGCCTTCCAAGGTAAGCTCATCCTTTTGTGCTTTCGACTCTGCTATTGTCACGCCGTCCAACATATCGACATGCCGAGTAGCCTGTCGGGAATTAATTTACATTTCTCAAGCCACTTCTCGTCAGACGTACTTTCTCCCCTAGGAAATTTACGATTTCCAGTTTTCGCCCGCCATCTTGAATGATAGTGTTGATAGGAAAGTGAGCATAGACTGCACGCATTTTGTAGAGGAAGCCCTGATTATCGCATCAGCGTTTTATTCAGTGGAAAGACGGATGTGGGATACCTTTGTCACCCCGATGATCATATTGTTGATCAGACTTCTGATAGTGTTCAGACATGCAACGTGCTTGCGTCCCCCTTGCCAGACAGCCAAGGTAACTTTCGTCTTGTTCTTGCCAGCTTTAACTACTCGGATATCCATGTCGACATGACGAATGGTTTTCGTGAGCGAGCCCCGTGGACCAGTCACTTTGATGACCCGAGCCTTGATCTCGACGGTGACACCTTCAGGAACATCGAGCTCTTCGGTCTTGATGATGTCGCGCATCTGAGATACAGGGCAGTTAGCAACAAGTTATCCTCGTGTGGGGGACGGAATCCATCGGTTTCGCGACGCGAGGCTGCATGGAATGAAGTCCATGACACCTTCGGCACGGGAAGATCGACTAGATCATTGTTGGACGCTACGAAACCGACTTACTTTGTGGCCGTCGTCGTTCTTGGGGTCGTTGAGCTTGGTATACTACACTTTGCGCAGTGAGGAGGCTAACCGGCTATTCACGGTCGGAGATTGAATCACCTTAAGGCGGCGATTCCCAAGCGAGCGCGGTGGTATCTGCTTCTTTACCTTCACCCACCATCACCGTTTCATTGGGAGCTCCGGCCACCGTCACTTTTAAGTGAAATATTAAATTCAGAGTCTTCTCGCTTGGCGGTTCTAGGTGAAACTCGTGTAACATTGGCAAGAACTTGCGGCGTCATAAGCTTGAAGTGACATGTCGATGTACTCTCAGCCCCCCACCTATGGGCAGGTCACTTATCCAGCACCAGGCTATCAGTCTGCCCTAGCAGCATATTCCTACCAGCAATCACCGCTACCTGCCGCTCCAATATATCATGTGGATCCCAACTCATTCCGACGTGATTTTACTGCGCGTCTGGCAGAGCTTACCATTAACTCCAGGCCGATAATCCAGACGCTATCCATGTTCGCTCAAGAATACTCAAGATGGGCCGACGTGGTCGCACAGTGTATCGATTCGCATATCAGAAGGGTGAGCCTTTGATCCATTACGATGAAATTTTTACTTGACACAGCGGATGGGATGGGCGAGCGTCTTTTCGCTTGGCAGGGTGTTCTGTTGCTTGCAAACTATGTATATAGACCTCTTCATGTAGTCTGAGCAAAGATAACCTCTCATCGCCCCAATGAAGGGCACCGCTGCTGACAGCGGTATGAAGAGGACGAGTCCATGAGAACGAGTCGCTTCCTGCTGTAGAACACGCCGTTTGCTTGTTTTGCTCTTTTTTTCCCCCCCTCCGCAGCCAAGTCGCTGACTCATCTTTCCATTTTTGGTTTACTCCTTATCAGGTACCTCCTTGGATGAAGCTGCCCACTTTCTATCTCCTCGATGCCATCTCAAAGAATGTCTTTGATCCATATGCGCGCCAGTTCGCGCCGCTCGTTATACAACTTTTCCTGGACACTTATCGGCAGGTGGACCAGGCAACTCGCAGTAAAATGGAAGAAATGCTTCTGACCTGGAGAACTGGTGCACCGAGTGGTAAGGAACTCTTTGGTGTCATAACTCAACTCGCAATCGAACGGGGTGTCTGGGGCGGCGACTCTACCTCGTCAGTGGACGTGAGTATTTCTATCCCCTCTTAATCAAATGGGGATGAACCTTTTGTTGCATAGGGACATGCATCTGGCCAAGTCTCCAAGGTTCAGGTCCTTAGCGAGCTCGAATTCACCCTAGGTCAGAAGGAGAGAGCTCTTCAAGCCAATCCATGGGACGTTACAACGCAGAAACACGTCGAAGTCTTGCAACAGGTGAGATATTGTAGACTTATCATGTATTGTATCTTATTCCGTGCACGAACCTAGTTACGGAAACTGGTAGAAGCCGGTGTTTCTCAGGACGAACTACGACAGATTCTCAGTCAGTTGCGATCACTAACGCGCCCACCACAAGCACCACCCCAGGCATTAGCAGCCCCGCCTCCACCCTCGTCATACCCCCCCTCAACATCCACATATCCATATTCGCAACAGCCTACCTACACGCGCCAGTTCCAATCGACTTATCCGACTGTCCCTCCACCCCAGCCCTCCGGAACATACAATTATCAATCGGAACCAATGAAGGTAGAACCCGTGAACCTCTCCGCTCTTCTGTCGTCTGCGCAAGCCAGTTCACCACCATCTACGGCTCCAGCGATACCTCCCAGCAATATAACGAACCTTTATAATGCCCTCTTGAAAGCAGGTGTCGTTTCCGCTGATAGTACACCGGTTGGCGCAGGTTCAAATAATGATGAGGAACGGACACCTCCTCCTTCCAACAGTCTTAGCCGCGACAACACTCGCACTTACAGAAAAGCTGTCCTTTCTGAGAAGATCAGGCTTACCACCACAGACATCGTTAGGTACGTTGTACTTCACTCTAGATTTCACTGGTTTGCTTAGATATCTTGTCCAGAAAACGGCCCTTTGTGATGTCATTTCTCTACGATCGACTCCCCGCTCAGTGTAAGCAGTGTGGTGTGCGATTTAGTGATGACGTTTCGGGAAAGAAAGCCATGGACGACCATCTAGACATGCATTTCAGACAGAACAGGAAAGTTAATCAGAATCAAGGCCGTGGACATAGCAGGAGTTGGTTCGTTAGTCTTGAGGTATAGTAACTTTTCGCACATTCGGTTCTAGTGGAAGCTGAGTAATACTGCGTAGGATTGGCTTCGTGAAGGAACATCAGATATGAAGGGAAAACGTCGAGCCGATGGCTCTAGATCCAGTTCCTTGAAGACGGTGGCAGCTGCGGAGGCTGCTCAGCGTGATGCCGAACTTCGTGCGCAATTTGTTGTGGTTCCGCCGGGGGATGAGGCCAAGTCAATATCATGTTCAATATGTAAGGAAACCATGAAATCTGAGTTCTTGGAGGACGATGAAGAGTGGGTATGGAGGAATGCCGTTAAGAGAGATGACAGGGTATGTGGTCACGTCTTCCTCCGCCGCTTTCTGTTGGTAACTTGGGTATAGATTTACCATGCGACGTGTCATTCAGAAGCTATAATCTCTACTCAGAACCTTGCAGCGCGGCTGCGGGATGGTACAGGTCGTAGTCGATCGCGAACGCCAGAGGTGGTTGGTATTCGTTCGACACCTCCGAAGGGAAACGGTCAACAGACTTCATTATCCCCTTCGCCTGATGCAAGACGTGCGATGCTTAAGCGTAAGATCGTCAATGACGATCAGAGTTCTGACCTTTATGCCGCTCGAGAGGTGGACGGTACGCCTCCTATGAAGAAACTCGCACTCTCCTCATGAGTTTTGCAATCAGTCATCTCTGACATCTTTATTGGAGTAGTTTATTCATAAGGATGGGTCGTTAAGCCATTTGTATTATTGCATTTTGCACCCCAGTAATACGATATCAGTGCCGGATCTTTAGAAATGCGGAGGACTCGTGGATGAGCCGTCTGAATTTGAACGTTACTCGTGTTCGTTTACACGCTAGAGCGAACATGAGGAGGATGTATCTGTCATACCTTGCCAGCCCAACCCGTATAGTTCTAACCCGCGCTCAGGACCCACTACGAGGTCAATCTACGACACATTGTTCATTTAGCCCCACGCAGGCACTTGCTCTCGTGTACGGGCTGTTTACATATGATACTTACACATACACTGAAGATACCTAGAAAGTACGTACGCACCACATGGACTGTCCGACATGAGGCCCCGGCCTCGCTGGACAATAAACATTATTAAGAAAAATCCTCTCATCATCTCTGTTCGGCCTCATTGCTACTGTTCGCTGAGCTCCAACTTACACCACTAGATCGAACGCCTTATAATGCGGTCTTCAAGTAGTGATCTTTCGTTCGTGCTTGAGGAAGTGTCCAATACCTCCGAGGGTAAGTGGATCCACCCACTGCCCCGCTACTCTCCATGGAGACACAATGTGCCACAGCTACAAAGATGACCCAGCTTGATGCTATCCTTGGATCTTTTGACGAGATCACGAATATGGACGTCGAGATGCAGGTGTGTCCGCCAACCGAAGTTCCCCATCCGCGGCTTATCTGAGTAACACTACGCTCACTAAGGTCCCGCTGACTGACCGATGGACAATCATTGTGCTTGATACGAACATACTACTGGAATTTATTGACATCATACAAACATTTGTGTCCGAAGCTGAGCAACAACGGTTGCCAGTCTTGATTATCATCCCAGGGGTCGTGATACATGAACTCGATGTGTGCGTAGTATGAATTATCTGCTACAGTAGATGACAGCTGACTTGAAAGCTCTGCTCAACAGCCAGAAAAACCGCGATGGTTTGTCGTGGTTCGCACGACGAGCGTCCACCTGGCTGCTTAAGAAGGTGAAGGAAAGGAGGAGTGTGAAGGGCCAAGCCCTGGATGAAACTTGCAAATCGTCTGGCAACTGGAAGACAAAGGAACGGGAGGAAGTATGTGAAATTTCAGAGGTCTACAGAAAGGTCCGTTGACCCAGGTTCACAGGAGATTGGCAGAGAAAGAGCGAATGACGGTTTGATTCTCGACTGTTGTCAATACTTCTTTCGGGTCCGACAATGTCGCACGTTTCTGTGCAGCAAAGATAAAATTCTGGCCGTGGAGGCCGAAAGTGCCGGTATGTGGCAAGTCGCGGAGGTGACAGAGTTGGTATGACAAAGGCGGGCAGGAATTCCGACGTTATTTCCGAACCAAGGGTCGTTCTGCAGTCGGGATATCGCCCTGGGGGTGTTTGGCCCCGAAGCGTCGATGCTCCGGTTTAGCGGGCATTTCCCAAGCTACCGTGGCAACGTGATGCAGGATACCGCGGGTGTGATGGGGGATGATGATGGGATGGACATCGACGATGACTCGGCGGTGACTGAATTTGTGCGCCCGAGCCATCCGCTTGATCTACTGCACTTGCAGGTGGTCGATCACTTTGGCGAGTTGCTGCTGGAACTAGTGGGCAGGGTTGCGGGGCCGGAAGCACAGAGGTTTGGGACTGTGGAGGTGATGTCGAGACATGCACCGGCGTATGTGCGGAAACAGTTGATGCTGTGGACGACGTCGGATTTGCTGGAGTTCCTGCACACGAAGAAGCCTTTACCGCGTTCGTCACCACGTGTGGAGGTGTTTCTGATGCGGCCGCATGAGGGGAGGGGCGCTCGGAGAGGCCACGACTGGTCGCGACGGGATTGGGAGGTAGCGCTGAGCACGTTGGGTAAGATTGGGGATATGTGGGCGGAGGGGGCGGGTATCCGGGAGTCGGTGCCCGCTGTAGAGGTGGAGATGGGGCGGGTATTTGAACTGGAGATGCGGCCGACGGGAGTGGGTGTGTGGAGTAGCAATTAGTTATAATAATTGAGTAATTTTTGACTCTTGTACTTTCACACCACCAACTCTCCATGGCAAAGAGACGCACTCTTGGCCACCTCGCCCTCGCCTTCCTCGCCCTCGTCCTCCTCGGCACCCTCCTCGTCCTCTCCTCCGTATCCTACTACCTCGCCATCAATGCCGCTGCATATATCTCTGACCTCGACCTTCCTATCCTCGACAACTCAACCCGCTGGAATGCAACCCAACATGGAATGGCCGAGCGCATTCCACGCATCCTTCACCAGACCTGGAAGTCTGAAACTCTTCCTCCAAAGTGGAAAAACGTGTCCGAAAATTGTCGTGACATGATGTCCGACTAGTGCGTCTCTCACCTTCATACACGCGCCTCGTCTCATACGCGCCCCTCAGCGAGTACATGTTGTGGACAGATGCCAGCTCGCGCGAGTTCATCGCAGAACATTATCATTGGTTTCTTGACACCTTCGACAACTACGAATACGTTATCCAGCGTGCCGACGCGATTCGTTACTTCGTTCTCCACCATTACGGAGGTATCTATCTCGACCTTGACATTGGTTGCTTGCGGCCTCTGGACCCACTGTTGGTGTATCCCGTCATTCTCCCCAAGACTATCCCTGTCGGTGTTTCCAACGACCTCATCTTCGCACAAAAAGGGCACCCCTTCTTGGCACAGACCATTCACAACCTCGTTACTTTTGATCACGACTGGCTCCTCAATTATCCCACCGTCATGTTTTCAACCGGCCCCATGTTTCTATCCGCTCAGTACAGCATCTATACCTCTTCTCATCCCATTACTCCCGACGAACCTGGTGACGTACGCATTCTCCCAAAGTCACTCTACGGCAAGAACGCCAAGCCTGGAGAGGCCCCACATTCATTCTTCTCCCACTTTTACGGCAGCAGCTGGCACGCCGATGACGCTCCATTCATTGGATTCCTCAGCCACTGGGGCAAACCCTTGATGTGGCTCGGCTTGGTGGTCTTATTGTGGGGTATATACCGTCTTGCCATGCCAAGCAACTCGAGGAAGTACAGTCTTCGAAGGATTGGTGGCTATGATGTCCTCCTGCCGAGGTGGACTCAGCGCAACGGCCGTTGGCACCTTGATATGCGCTGGCCCTTACTCCCTCCGTCCGCTCCTTCGACACAGCCCCCCTCCCCCTCAAGCTCGACTCTTCACCAACTCGAAGAGCATATCTCACTTCTCCCTCTTCCTTTTGACGTCCGCTCAGATTCTCCCGCCCCCTCTGACATTTCGTCCCCTATCGACATTTTCCCCACCACTACTCAACGTGGATCATCCTCATTCCTTGATACTGTGTTTCGCATCAGGGATCATGCGGTTGCATTTTTTACAAATCAGCGCGATAGCATTGTTTCCTCGCGGTCTCCTGTTCGGCACCGACGGCACCGGTCTCGAAGAGTGTTGTTTTTCCTTCCTGCAATCTTCACTCAGTCGCAAGCCTCAGACATTCCCCCGCGTAGCCCACCGCCGCAACCTTGCCCTCAGATTTCTCCCGAGAAAATTCGCTTTCCCCCCGACGCTAGTCGCATGGGAACTATGTCGGGGGAAGCCGATCTATTGTTTCATCAGGGAAGCTCACAATCATCACGCATGGAAAGCCGTGTGTCATCATCACAGACCCTCATCGATGTCGAGACTGCAGCAGAGTCATAGTTTCCGTTACAGCAGGACGTTGCTTGCTTGCCGGACCAGATACCTTACAATCCTACTAAATTCTATTGCTTCAGCTAACATACGTAGGTAGCATGTGGATCTGTTTGGATGAATTCCTCGCTCATGTTCAAGTTATTCACGTCTCAGGGGATCGATATTCAGATCCATTTATGTTCAGGATCCGTGTACATCTATGTACCTATCGGTTCAACCATCTTATTCCAACGTGAAATATGTCGAGCTGTCATTTGTCACGAGGCAAAGTGATAATCATGATGAGGTACTCGGGACTGCGGCGACCGATTTCATCGTGGCTGTCAAGATGATCATCGCCGCAGCGCTGACGCCGTAGGTTGCTGACGGACCAAAAGTCCAGTATGAGGCACAGGCTTAGTGATTTCCAGATTCAGCGGGATTACCAATTGTCCATTATGAAACCACGCACCCAGCAAGGGGCCAATGGCCCGTCCTAATTGACCGGCGGATCGGAACACGCCCAATGCTACCCCTTTAGAGAGCCGTGGGTGCACTTGCACGGGTTTCCCAGTGATATGATCAACTCCCTCATCGCATTGCAAGGATGCGAATGATGTGAGTGAGCTGACAACCGTTGCCGATGTGAACGCGAGACAGATGGCAGCCACTTGGAGAAGACGGACTGCGGTGGCTGAGCGTTCCAGAATAAATTGGGGAACCAGGGAGAGCAACACGAGTCCGACGGCACAGCTGAGTACCCCACGCCTTGCCATTCTGCCCTCCCCCACTTTGGAGATTATCCGACGCACGTACCCACCTTGGAGTAGCGCACTAATTATACCAATAGACCCGATAAGAGCTCCATTCTGGCTGTTGCTCCAATCGAAAACTGTGGAACCAACGAGTTAGACTGTTATTCTTTTGGGTAGGAAGATGACGTACGATCAAACGTGAGGAATGTTAGTGTGAACTCGACTCCAGAGAAGATGCCCAAAAAGAAGAAATGAAGCCATCGCAATGTCTGGAGTAGGTCCAGCCGTTCTTGAACTGTTCTTGCTGGCGATTTCGTCTTTGGTTTCTCTACTTTGTCTGTTTGCGATGGAGCCTTGCCACCATTCTGCCGGAAGCCTCTAGTTTCTGGTAGCGCAGCTGCCAAAAACACTGTCTCTATGGACAAAAGCACCAGAGTTATCAATGCTGGAACAGCGTAAATGTTTAGCTCAGTGCCCAATGCTCTCACGGAGGCCGGAACAGGCTGAGAGGCAAAGTACGCTCCGATAGGTGGACCTATGCAAAAGCAGATCGCGAACGCGATACCAATTTGAGCAAGAGACCTGGAGCGCTCCGCTGGGGAAGTGATATCCGAGAGAATTGCACTGTTGAAGGCCAAGTAGAATGATTGAATCATGCTTTGAGTAAAGACAGAGTACATACGTCGCCAACTGTACGTTGCCTTCGCTAAGTCCTCCGATTATGCGAGAGAGCATGTAGGATGAAAACGTGGTAGCTTTGATCCATCTTCGAGATAACTTATAGTACGACTCGCGTTGGTCAGATAAGAAGATGACTTACACGAGTGCAGAGATAATGTTTCCAGCCATGGTGACCAGGAGGACGTTCCTACGCCCATATTTGTCAGAAAGTGCTCCAATCAACGGAGCGACGAGGAACTGAAGCGTTCTTGAAGGATGTAGGGTCAGAACGAACTATATTTTACCACTCAGCATACACACGAAAAGGCTGAACCCATCAAGCCCCCTGTATACCGAGTGAGCGATGCCGCCACATCTAGCACATATGAACTTGCCTAGCAGTACCACGTCCCATCTCTGGGGGTTATTATTAGGTTTGTAGAATAGGGCACGAATGGAAGAGATGATATAAAGCGTTCGCGATAATAAGCCGGTGGGATCAGATCCTTCTTTCTAGTAAAATCTTAGCAGGGGTAAAGACGCGATACGCCATGCACTCACCACTGTATACCATTCAATAATTCGAGGGAAGAGAGGGAGTGGAATTGTAAAGGCTTCAGAACACGTCAGCAAAACGATGAACCAAAACCCTGCCAGCGTGGACTTACCAAAAAGATCTAATACTAGGGACCAGAAAACGATTTTCTCTATCTTACCCATCTTATAGGCAGAGATAAGGATGTGTTAGTTTAGCCAAGAGAGTGGAGGACCAGCACTCCAGTACGGCTGGTATTACGGCGGACACTGGACACCGCGTCGTCAAATCAGAACTGCGGGGTCAACGCTGGGAGAAAAACATCTCCGCCCATCACTAAAAATGACATCTCAAACGGCGAACGAGCGACTGTGTGAATTCTGCTTTTACATCGCTGGCAAAATATCTACTTGAACACCAGAGAAAATATTTTATGAACATTTTTATGGGTCCAGTTAATTCTCCATTTCTGCGATTTCCTCTGCCTCGGGATCGTTTGCGTTTGGGATCACTGTACCTCGAAACTGCTGGTCTTCAGAGGCTTGTGTAAGTTCCGTTTGGAAATGTGAGCTCGTCTCCGTTTTAGTGAGTTCACGAAGAGCCATGGTGGCATAAGCCGCCGTCCCAAGCGTCAGATTGATTTGCAAAGCCATGAATTTGCCGTTCTCCGCTACACTTGGCGGGTCAAAACCCAAGAGTTTGTCTTCGTCCGCCTGTGCCAGCGCGACATCGGGGTCCGTATATCGGAGAACAGACCACGACATATTCTTTGGTAGCTGAACAATCTTTCGGTATGATCCATTGAGGGTGTACTCTCTGGATGGATGATATTCAGCCAAGTCCAGAGTACAGGCAAATACACCTTACTTCTGCTTGCGAATGAAATTGTCGGGGTCCAGCCCATCTCTTTTCAAGAATTCGCGATATCGTTCTCCAAGTGGACCGCCAGGGTACTCTACGTCTCTCCCAGGTAGTGGCATGATCACATCAAAGATCGAGTATTTGTGGGCATCGTCTGTAGTCAGTGTTTTCACCTTGGGTGGAACCCACGGCGCTTTAGGAAGTTTTCTAGCAGCACTGCTGCTCTCCCCTTCGAACACAGATTAGGTACGGTCAACTGAAAGAGCAGCTGGATGAATCTACCGTGTTCATCAACCGCAATGGGTTCGCCCGAGTCTACATCATGTGGGTCACTGAGTACTGCTTTACCTGCCGGTTCTTCTTCGAATACTAGATCTCCAGGGACTGTCTTGTCAGCACCATGCATGCGAATGCGTTCCGAGACGATGGCGTTCCATACGTAAGACTGGTATGCATGTATGTACATCAACCTGAGGTTGCGCGGAATCTTGTGCAATGCACAGTTCGACGTGCTCGTTAAACGTGAAACGGTGATACAACTCACAGTCGAGAGTGCGCCCATGGCGTTTCTTGTCTCGCCACCCTGCTTCTTGTAACTTTCCAATATGCACCTCTCTGCGACAACGCGACGAGGCATGAGGGCAAGAGCACGATCCAGATCGCGATCAACTAGCCATGCCTCACGAGCTGCGACAACGTCTGGGTGTTCTCCAGGTCGCACCTGAAGGATCAAGGAAATAGCTTTGTGCCAGTCAGATCGGAGAAAAGCCAAGCCAATGGTGTGTGTAGGAACTGCGGCTGTACCAAACCGCTGCATGCCTGTAAGCGGTCAGATTTCACATTGAAATATCACATCACTGTACTATACCATAATAGTTGATGAACCCTTTTTGTTTCATGCTGTTCATAACTAGATCAAGCCCTTCCATTGAATCAACTTGCGCATTCCTAAGAATGGAACTGCATTAGAATTGTATGCTAACCGTATGGAGCGAAGATTGCGCTAACCGTAAAGTGATCATGAACTGGTTGCCCTTGAGCATACCAAGCTCTAAACCCGCTTTGCGATAGTTCAGATCCGCGATGCGAACACCACGCTCTCCCCTCTGAGTGACTGCCCCGCTGACCGAGCGCCGACCAATCTGATTGGCAGCTTTCCACACATCATCAACGGTTTTGTTGCCACGCCGCAATGATACGCGTTGCACTGTGACGCCTCTCTTGTCTTTCGTACCAGCAACAGCGAGGTCCTTGACGTTAACATGCAAAGTACGAGACAGATACGCGAGTGCGTCCTGTGTGTCGCGGTTTGTCTTTTGCAACGTGAAGTGAATATAGGGAGGGTATTCCCCGCGCGGCGAACGTTCTCCTCGAGCTGGGGTAACGAGTCAGGACGAAAGGGTATCTGAGAAGTTTTGAGAATTACCCCGCGAACCCCCACGGCCACCACCTCTTCTCGACCACTTGATAGTGATGCGAGAGCCTTCCTCGTCGGCTTGGGTAGACATATCCGTTTCACTTTCAAGTTTCCCCCTGAATAGTTTTCGTACTACCTGATGAAGGGCCGTCCGAGTAGCTTTTGAGCCGATAGGCTACACCTTTTGTGTGAGAAGTGATAAAACTATCCCGCTAGATGACACACTTCGCTGAGGACCTTCCGATTGTCTTCCCGCTCGCTGCCTTGCGAGCGACCACCACGGCCTCTTTGTCTCCCCCTCCCGCCGCGGGCATTTTGGTTCTTTCCCTGCTTCGTGTCGGAAGACTGGAGGCTATCTTGTTCGGAGATCTCAATGTCTTCCGACATTTTGTGCGCCCTGCTCGCCCAGCCGCTGTCGCTTACTCGCGGAGGTTCGGGACCTTCAAGGTACATATTTTTGAGTTCAACGATCGATGGTGGGGAGAGGAAGGGCGACAATGACGATTCAAATGTGTCGTCCCAGGTGACGTCGCCCACCACCTCGTTCTCATGTTCTTCGCCGACATTTAGAACGACAGTGTTGTCTAATTGAGGTATTTTCGATGACCCTGCCTGCTCGTTGGTGTCGCTAGCTTGAACGACGGTGCCTTCTCGCGTCGACGCGTCGGTAATCTCTTCGGCAGGAACGGACGAAGCAGTCCTGTCTTTCTTCGATTCCGGCAAGCCGAGTGACTTGATGTGTACTACCTGATGATCCAAATCAACTTCGTTGACCAGAAAGTCCGTAAATCTGTGGGAAGTCTAAGTGTTGCTACAACAGCGCAGGGAGAATCGCTCACCGTTGCTTGATGATGCCGCTTATTGGAGGAAGATCATGACTGATGTATTCAGAGATTCCAACATCGCGCTCCAGTAATTGACGGAATCCGTCAGACGTGGTGTGTGGTGAGCTGAGCCCGAGAAGAACGTGACTGGGCGGAAGGATGGACTCCTCTGCTTCGTTCGATTCGTGCTCTGCTTGGGAGCTTTCGCTGACGATGTGGTTATCGTCGAACTCGGCTGTTTTGGTGCGCTTCAGGGACCGGGACTCGCTGTCGTCGTCCTCACGTTCACGGACGGAAGCCGACATGGAGGCAAGGTGTTGTGGGATCTCGACTTGGAATTAGCAAGTCTCACCTCTTACCCGAGCCTACATCAGTCCTATGTGCCATGTCGTCGCCTCATCTACGCAGCTATGAAGATCGTGCTCAAAAACACAACAATCCCGCTGCGCGAGCCCTTCTGTATCTCATGACAAAGAAAAAAACCAACCTCTCCGTCAGTGTTGATGTCACTCGAAAGAGAGATTTCCTTGCCATCATCGACGCCGTTGGACCCTATGTCTGTCTCATAAAGGCATATCGCTCTCTCTCTCGTCGCTGAGACACTGCTCACGAGCCTGACGATAAGACACACATTGACATCCTGGAGGACTACGACCCATCCGTCATCGAGGAGTTGCAGGCACTTAGTAAGAAGTATGAGTTCTTAATTTTCGAGGATCGCAAGTTCGCCGACATAGGTGAGGCTCCGCAGAATCACTGATCTTTCTTCTATGCTAAGTTTTACTCGAGGCAACACTGTCGCACTCCAATACTCTAGTGGGGTTTACAGGATCGCGAGTTGGGCGCACATAACAAACGCGCACGCTGTACCAGGCCCCTCCATTGTCACCGGTCTAGCGTCAGTCGGTCTGCCCCTCGAAAGAGGACTGATTTTGCTTGCCGAGATGAGCTCAAAAGGCGCCCTCACGACTGGCGCATACACGGAAGATGCGGTTCGTATGGCGCGGGCTCGACGTGACTTTGTCATCGGATTCGTTGCACAACACCGAATGGAAGGCATTGGAGCGCGTGAGACTGACAATGTTGGTGACGAGGACTTCTTGATCCTCTCCCCTGGCGTTGGATTAGATGCCAAGGGCGATGCCATGGGTCAACAGTATCGGACGCCGGCTGAGGTGGTGACAGAGTGTGGGTGCGATGTAATCATTGTAGGCAGGGGGATTTTTGGCACTGGTCAGGACATCGACGCAGGGGAGGTTCAAAGGCAAGCGCAGAGATACCAAGCTGCGGGCTGGGAAGCCTATGAAAGACGCTTGTCAAGATAATATCGATAGACTCGAAGAGAGATTTATAAATCAATTCGCCTGCTGGCGCTAGGGATGGTGATGCAGGTGCATACGACGTGATTCCGACACCGATGATGAGGTCGTTACCCGACCGTCCCCTCTTGCTCTAGCCTCTCTCGCTCGGCTTCTTCAGCTGCCTCCTTTTCTTCTGCCTCGACGACCTCGATGTCAAGGGGGAAAGTTAGGATTGCAGCAACTCCCGTTAGTTGATTTAGCTCTGCAGAGAGGTTAGACACTTTGCAGCTTCACCAGCACTGTACACACGTTGACCGGACTCGTGCATGCTAGAGAAGATCACCACTTCCGCCCCTTTCTGCTGTACGCTTTCAACCAGCGACACGTACCGCTTCCTGGTCTTTGGATCACTCGCACTGCAGAAACCTCTTTATCTTGTTCACTTTGGCACAATAAACAATTGTCCCATACCGGAAAAGTCCATCAGAAATCAGGAGCGTGCCGATCGCCCCTCGATCTGCAGCCAGACAAACATGGTCTGGCCCGTACCATGCACGCATTTCGTCTGATCCTAGCATTTTGAAAAACCTGTAGTCTTTGAGGAATCCCACTTAATCGCAAATAAGGAAATTCACCTGTCTAGGACAGTGCCCTCATGGGCAAACTTTGTCTCCTTCAACTGTGCAACGATCTACAACATATGGCTGTGAGCTGATGACTCATGATCAGGACCGAACGATACCTCGGGACTCTTCAAGACCTCCACCAAGCTATGGACGTGCGCACTACTGATATGAACTTTGAGACCCTTTTCCCGCAGCGACTTCGCCAATAATTTGTCGTTTCGCCTCCCAGCTTCGTTCATCATCGTGGAATAGACGGCGTCTCTAATCCAACCAGGGCTGGCAAACACGATGGCGCGTAAACTCGGATTGGTGAAAGGAATGTGCCGGACGAACGCATCGTAGACCATCATGTAGAACTTTGTCATCGCTTTCTCGTGCTGTGACGTTCCCGTCGCAGAAGCCTTGCGCGGTATGGGTACAGAAAGTCGGTGTGTTATGACGGTGAGATGCTGAGACAACAGGCAAAATGCAGCAGTTCCTTCACCGCAGACAATCGCGCCAACCTCCGCCCCACGTCCAGGCATACAGGACTCTTCGACGCGAGAGAGGGCTATACTATCCCACCCCTCAATCTTTTCGATTCGGACATCACGATTTGGTTCGACGTCAAGGGTGTGGAAAGCCCCCATCCTGACATGTTCGTTTTCGGACGTCACTCGGCCAGATATATGAAGTGCGGCGGTAGTTGGGGGTGGAGCAGATGATGACGAGTTTCCCGAAGATGCTTGATCTGTTGTAGATGATGGGGCGCCAGAGGAAGAGTACTCTACTCTGGAGACTTGCAATGTGAGTTTAAGTTTGATCCGATGAGATTCGGTGGAACCAGTCGCTGATACGTTCTGCACTCGTCTACATTCATCTTCATCATTCATATCTCATAAAAAGAGGTTCGGCGTGACTTCGTACCGAATAGCAGGGGCTCTGACTAAATCATCTTGTTGTATGAGATTATACAGATGCCACATGTCTTCGTCATCTTCAGGACGAAGGGTGACGTGGCCCTGTCTTGGTGAGCTATGTAGTTGGATACCAAATCGCAAACTTACTGTGCCGTTTTTGTCGATATACTTTCCAACGAGCTTCATGATGATGGAAGGAGCGACTAAACTCAAAATGTATGGAGATCTCTTCAACTCAACAGCTCGCTCAATTAGGAAATCACTACAACAGGATGATAGCCTCCGTATTGTACAGTAGCAATTGTTGTATCCTTCACCTCGCTACAGCTGGTCATGGTCTTCGTCGACATCCACTCGGTGAGGAAGAGCAGTGGCAAATCAGTCGTCTAGATCAAAGTCGTCATCATCCTCATTGCCCTTTCTGAGGTTATCCCTGGCTGGCCCTTGATGAGCGATAGAGTACGTGAGATTGAACGAGTTCTCAGCCTTTTGCAGAACGCCTATTTCGAAGTGCATCAATAATAATACCTACGGCTAGCAAAACGTATTTACCACTTTGTGAAAGCCTGAGTTCAAGAACAGAAGTTTCGAACGCATCGCTATTTCCAAGCTCTTCGAATCCAACGAGACTGGAGGAACGCGACGAATGTGAGAATCGAGCGAACAGTGTGACGAGCCGAAAATTACCGATCCTTCGAGACACCATCCGCAAAGCACATCACGCACGGAAGGACCTGGATGGATAATCGTTCGACCAACCATGGTACGTTCTCCACGAATACACGAATGAACCGCGTGGCAAAGTATTTTGGCGCCAATTTCTACTAGGAGTACTGTCAGTGGAGACAAGAAGCACTTCGACATGCTTACGGCGAGGTGCTTGTCCATGATTTCACATCTTCTAAAGTTGCTGTGGTAGAAATGCATTATACAGCGGGGTTCGTTGCTGATGGTGCATCAGGTCTTCGCAACGAAGACTTCTTTTCTTTCCAAAAGACGTCACTTACGCACTTATCCGAATAACTTCTTTCTCGTTGGTAATCTCGGTATAAGACCCATGTACATTTTGGTGCATCTCTTTCAGCTTGTTACCCCTGATGGATATCATGTTAATTTTGACCTGGTATCCAGAGTAGAAAATGTGCTACACACTGTTGTCTGAGTTGTTCGAGTCCATGCTCCCTGAATGCAGCTGAATCGGCGTTCTCGATCTCTGCCTCCAGTTCTGCGAAGATGGCATCGTCGTCGTCGTCTTCTGTGTCCTCTCGCGAACGGTTCGATTCGACCACACGCGATGCTAAACAGTTGATTTTTGCGTCCATGATCGCCGAGAAACTTGGTTTAGACCGACCTCACGCTGGTCAAACGCGGTCTATGCCAAGCGAGAAGAACACCATCTACAATGCCTTTTTTGGAAACTATACTCTACGCGCCAAACAGGTCGACACCCCGTAAATTGTTCACTCTTGGCCCGGATTCTTATACCTTCTGATCGCCCTCTCCCTAACCTCCGCATGTTCAACAATGGGCCTCGGATATCCCAGCTTATCCGCGACGTTTCCGGGGGGGTTGTGAAGTTCTATATCATGACGTGAGCCAAAGTGTTTTACGAGGTACGGAAAATCGCCACCTGGCCCTCGTAGGTTCTTCAGTTCAGGGACATACATACGGATGTAATCACCCGTCGGATCTGCTTTTGCACTCTGCATGTATGGGTTGAAGATGCGAAAATAAGGTGCAGGGTCAACGCCAGTGGATGCACTCCATTGCCATCCGCCATTATTGCTAGCAAGGTCGCCGTCGACGAGTTGTTCCATGAAGTACTTTTCACGAGGTTAGCGAATGATACGCACTAGAAGAGAATGATTAGAGCAGGCTCACCCGTTCCCCCAGTCGCCAGTCTAGCATCAGATCCTTGGACAGGAACATCGCGGCGATCATTCGCATTCGGTTATGCATCCAGCCTGAAGAACGCGTTAGATAAATTACCGAACGTCAAGCTCCGAGTGTAAATTACCCATCGTGTTCATTTGCCGCATAGCTGCATCGACGATGGGAATTCCAGTCTTTCCTTGCTTCCATGCGACAAGATGATCTTCATTGACTTCCCACCTTATGTTCCCCAATCTCTCCTGGAATGGTCTCCCCATCGATACCCGAGGAAAATTCGCTAATACATTCGTATAAAAGTCTCGCCAGGCTGCATAAAGCAGCATAATATGTGAGAAGTTTTTCAATATCGTGAGACCGCACGTACCAAGCTCCTGGACCCAGCGACCAATTCCCGTAGTCCGCCCAGCGTCCACTTTCTTCAGTCCAGCTAGAGTCATCGTCGCCCGGATACATTCGCGTGGGGATATAACGCCCGCAGATAGATAGGGACTGAGTCTGGAAGTCGTATCTTGATCGCCCCTGTCTCTTTTTTCTGCATACATCAAGATGCGGCTCCGCTTATCGGATGTTTCTGTGCCATCCGCCAACGGATCGGCTGTACCTAACTGTGATGTTCTTGCCTTTGTATTGAGGAAACGTGAAAGTATCTGGACATCACAGATGAGAGCCAGCTTTGGTGGGAAGACGAGTAAAACACAACCTCCTGAGCAGCGGTTGATCCTGCCGGCCAAACTTTGACCATCGTTTCTCCGTCGGCAGGGTCTAATTCAAAGCCTTCAACGGAGTGAGGTACTGGTGTGTTGAACAGCGTGCCGAAAATCGGGTCTTGGCGGACAGAACTCGGGTTCGCCTCGGGCAAAGCAGACTCTTCGAGGTATGTACTAATCTTCTCGTTGAGCTTCGTAATCCAGATTCTTTGGTAAGGAGAGTAAACCTGCAGAGTATAAGGTGAAATACGTTAGCATGGCGTGACAGATACACTCATACCGTATGAGCCTTTCCGCCTTTTGTTTTGATAACACCAGGCTCGATGATGGACCTGTCGTGAAAGTATTGTGACCGAATTCCCTTCTCTTTCGATAGAGCAAGGACTTCTAAGTCACGCCTGAGCTCATCTACTTCGTATCCCATGTTGGCAAACATTCTAGTGCATTGGAAAGATTCGAGAAGTGAAATTACTTTTGAAGGAATCGTGTGTCGAGGAGTGTGTGATACCGTGTGTAGAGGGATATCGAGTTCCGCAAGCGATTTCTACGATCTGTAAGCAATCTTACCGTGCAGTAATTTGGAAACTATCACCTTGATCTCCGACAAATTGCGAAGTACGAAATCAATTCTCCGTTTACACCTGTCATGAGCGATATAGTCTTGGGGACTGAGCAAGAAGAGTACTATGAGCGGCATCTTGTTCTGGACAGCTTGTCTGGACGCTGCCGAAAGCGCTCTGTTGTCCACGACTGCCAATAATCCAAGGTGTTTCAATGACGACAGCTTCGCATCCTATGGTAAACCAACTTACTGCGCAAATCACCCATTCGCATCCAGTAGATTATCGATTTCCCGGGCTGAGGGTTTTGTATCACATTGCGCATTTCGGCAAGCATTTTCAGGAAAGGGGGGTTGGCTTGGGCCGCTGCTGCTGCCTCTGCCGTGGCGATCTTCCGAGGCATGAATGGGTGAGCAGTCCTTCCCCTCTTTGACATGCTAGCTGGACTCGGGCTGTGAGCTCTCTTTGACATGGTGGAGGGGATGAAAAGGGGATGAAATGTTAAGCATTTTGTAGTGGACTGAAACAGCGAACTCTTGGTGTTGATCGGAGCACGTGAGATGATGTCACAGACCCACACATACCGAGTCCCACGAACTCAGTCAAGTCAGCAAGGTGACCATTGACAGTAGGGCATGCCCTTTGCGACCAGGGCCCACGAAGCTTCGGTTCTAGTCAAACAGAATGGCTGGACCGTCAATTGTCACACCCAGTGAAGTTCGGACATCGCCAGGTGTGACTAGTTCACATGTCCTGATGGGCCAGTGAAGCTGTCATTACTAATACTAAGTACTAGTAGGGAGGAACTACTGTGACAGCACTAACGGGATGGCAGTACTTCCATGTTATTCGAGAAGAAGCAATCTACAAGATAAATCCATATATACGAAACTAATATGAAGGAGAAAATAAGGTCGTTTGCCAAGTGAATAATACGAGTACCCCTACTATACTAAGCTTGATACGGGTCACCAACTTGGAGAAATTTCACAATATAAAGTCGGATCGATCAATAGAGCAGAACAATTCAATAGACGTCGTACGTCCGCTATGTCCCCTTGATACAGTCACCCTTGGATCTCATGGAGCGGGGACGACAACATTCCCCGCAACCAGGGTAAGTTCACAGCCACTACCATTTACGGCATGAGCTCAAAGTGGAAGAGGCGCGTTAGGTCTTGCCACCACACAGCGGCATCGTCCTGTTCCCCCCGCGCAGGTTCGCCGTACTACTTCTCCGTCTGCCCTGGTCATGGACTTGCCCACACCAAGAGAGATAGAGCTCGAGACTGCTCTTAGAAAACGAGATGCACAGGTTGCGGAACTCACGGTGAGACCAATGGCAACTCGAGAGCGCCCATGCCTGCTTGGGTCGTCTGTTGACCTCTTTCCTAACCCTTATAGACTGAGATTTCTCGACTCCGCCAATTTCTGACCGTACAATCCCAACCGTCCACGTCGGATCCTATTACGTTACCCCCTACACTTGTGTCTGTGCTATTGTCGCACGTCAACAAGGCGACCTTCAGTGGTGCACTCACTGGTTCCTCGTCCTCAAGCACGGTCAGTGCTGCGTTGACTCAACGCGTACACTTGCTTCAGGACGAAAATGATGAGTTGTACGACCTGCTGAAACACGGTGAAACTGGGAAATTGAAAGAGGAGGTACGAGGACTCCGACGTGTGGTGGATAGACTAGAGAGTGCACTCCGAGGTGACCATTCCTCGTATTGAAACGTGCTCGTGCTAACCACACGCCCTTGCCAGAGTCCCATCAAGTCATCACATCCCTCTCGTAAGTTATCGCTGTGAACCCAATATGCGCAGATATTCATTCATCCGGATCCTAGGGCTGAATTGGATAAGTCTTATCAAAGCTTCCAGTTGTCTCTGCGGCAGAAACAGATTAATTCACAAATACACCATCCGCCGTCTCGTGATTCATACCATCCCCCGCCACAGGCCACCAATGGATTATCCAAGCCGCCTCCAACAGGGCCTAGAGCACACAAGAAACCACGTCTCTCAGATGCCAAGGTATCACCAGCTCAATCGAGTGTGTCACTTCCTCCGTCAAAAACACATGCTTCGGTCAAGCACGAGTCTTCTCATTCGCCTCGCGTCTCGCCATCCGAGATTCGTCCCAAAAGCAACACAAAGATGGAAGTTGACGAAGATTCACGTACTCGGCCGCGTTCTCCCCAAGAGAGGGATCGTCCGCGTCAGCGCGAGAAGGAGCGTGCTCGAGACCGAGAACGCGATCGAGAAAGGGAACGAGAACGCGACCGAGACCGGGATCGGTTCTCGCGGCGAAATGGCACGGGGGGCGGTGGTGGTGCGGGCCGCAGAAATCGTGGGTACAATCACCCATACGCAGGTGGGGATCGGACGTTGGCAGAAAGAATGGGACTTTAAAACTGTTTTTCTTTTCTCACCTTTGCATCTTGGATGGGACGCCGACCTAATATAGTGTATTTGGTACGAAAAAAACTCTTTTTACGTTGACTTGTTTGTATCATTAGCTGACAAGCTCTCTTCTAGTCCTGTATCGGTAACCTACCGCCGCCCGAGTTGTTTCGGGCTATACAATATACGATCCATATCTATGAGACCTCTTGGCTGGCGCTTGATTGGCGCGGGTGCCGTATTCGGGATTGAGAAGCATAGCGTACGGACACTTGATGCCGTGGACGGATTCTCATCAAGGCACAGTGGGGTGAATCGCATTATGCGTTTCCCCTGGGAGATGGAAAAGCTCCGATGCGCCACGGATCCTCGTCTGTTTGGATATGCGAGGCATTGACAGCAGAAGCACCGATTATAGTTGTTAGACTGGAATTATTGCAGGGCTGGGGAGTTTGACAAGGGGATTTAAATGAGGTGAGACAGGCCAAGTACAAGGATTGGATTTTACGAAAAGTGGGTTTTGAACATAGATGGAAGCGAGGATGGTGCAAAGTATGTATAGCAGGGTCGAGATTAGGGGGGCATGATTAAGGCTAATGTTAAGGTAGATGTAAGGAATGCGGGTGATGATTGCACAAGAGATGGTTGTACGAAGGGACAGGACTGTTGAGAGCAGGTGGTGAACAGTGGTTGAGGCGGAATGAAAGTGGACGTTGGAGTACAGTAGTAGAACACGGCACTCGGTGGAGAAATGTTACAATTGCGCATGGGAAAGGAATGATTAATGAGTAGAGGATGATCAGGGGTGGGTTTGTCCCGTCGGATTGTGCACGGCAAAGAACTGCATGCAGGTAAGCGCGCCATCAGCCCGGGACTCGTAGCACATGTTTGGGGATTCCTCCCTCGGATGATCAAGGTAGAGATCAAATGGAGGGGCGCGCGCCCGAATGGCTGGCTGACGTGATGGCCTGATGACCGAGTGGTTTGTGGTGAGGAGAAAGGCCGGGATAGGAGGAACAGGGGGAGGGGGAGAGCGGATGGCCGGGCTGGGTGGCGGAGAACGGCAGCGAGAGGGGAGGGTGCGCTTTAATGTGCGAGGGGACGAGAAAGGGGGGCGACGCGTGTTCTCTGCCCAGGGCGCGTCGTCGGGAAAGCGGGGTGTAGTAGCGGCGCGGTGAAGGGCGTCGTGAGACAGGCTGTGGTTAAGTGTCTTCCTGAGGACGAGGGACGGAAGGGAGGGATGACTCTGTCTAGCGAGACGACGGGGTGGTGTGGGGAGCGGAGTGGGGACGAGTACGGGGGATGGCATTGGGGGAGGCGGAGAAGGACTGGGAGAGGACATGGATAAACGAGCGGAGTGGGTTGGGTTGGTTTGGGTTGGCAGGCCGGGGACGGATTTATAGTGAGGAAGCGATCATGACACATTATGTGGCGGTGTCGAGTCAGCTTCGATCATGTCCTCCGTCATCTCCGGTCCAGTTTCACTCCGAGATCGTCTTGCCTCCATGTCAGCCCCGTCCTCTACTTCAGTGGCTGGTCCACTCATACTTCAATCCCCCACTCCCATCGACAGTCCTCATCATGTTCTCAGTCTTGCTCCTCGCTGCCGCGTTCTTTCCCCTCATTTCCTTCTCCCTTCCTTCCTCACACTCACACTCCTTGCACCACAGAGCATCTCATCGTCCCCGCATAATGTCCTATTATGCAGACTGGGCACCCCCAAAGTACATTGATTACTCCCTATTCGACACCGTCATCTTTGCTTTCGCTCTCCCGGACCAAGACTTCCAGCTAAGTTGGGACACCGATCAGGCTCCCTCCTTACTCGCAAATATCGTCCCTGCCGCACACGCCGCTTCAACAAAGGTCATGCTCAGCATCGGTGGCTGGACCGGAAGCAGGCCAGTCCCATCCTCCCTTGCCAATCTCAGCCCCTCACATCTCTATCAGGTACTTTTCAAATGCTGTCGCAACCTCACAAAGCAGGGACACCTTTGCCAACAACATCCTCGACACCTACAAGCGCTACAATCTTGACGGCATCGACATCGACTGGGAGTACCCCGGTCAAACCGGTGGCCAACAGGGAAACGGCGAAAGCCCCACCGATTCCGCCAACATGCTCCAGTTCTTCAAAGTCCTTCAACAGAAGCTCCCTACAGGTGCTATGATATCCGCTGCCGTACAAGATTCCACCTTCATCGGTCCAGACGGTCAACCAATGAAGGACGTATCTCCTTTCTCTCAGTTCGTCGACTGGATCACCCTCATGAACTATGACACCTATGGAAGTATGCTCATTTCTCTCGTCCCCTTCATTACTTGGTCACCTCTCTCTCCCTTCTAGTTCGGCAGCCTCCCGGGCCAAATGCCCCTCTCTCCGATGGTTGCGCCAACTCCTCCCAGCCCACCCAGAATGCTGTGGGCGGTTACAATGCTTGGACATCAGCCGGCTTTCCTCCCTCCAAGATCATGCTCGGTGTCCCTGCATATGGTTATATTGTCCAGTCTGACGCTAGAAGGCTCTCCACACGTTCCCCTTCCCGCGCTTATTCCGAAGACGGTAGTGGCCAAATCCAGTTCCAATCACTCATAAATCAAGGCATTCTCACACAGTATCCCGATGGTTCCTTCCGTGGCTCAGCAGGTTTCACCCGCGAATGGGACGAATGCTCCGCAACCCCGTACCTTCATTCGGACTCGGCTGGACAGGTAATTCCTTACGATGACGTCGAATCCCTCGGTATAAAGGCAGCTTGGGTTAAAAAGATGAACATGGGCGGTGTCAACTTGTTCGACATACACGGAGATACTCCCCAACATCATCTCACCCACGCCTTGCGCGCCAACCTCTTGCCGAGTCCCATACAATCGACGGCCTTTTCGAGCGCTATGCCCTCCTCCTCGAGCGCAGTGGCTCTATCCCCGAACACGATACCCTCGTCTACGAGCGACCCCTCCTCGTCAAGTACATCCCAGCTCAGTCCTGCCCTCCCGTCCCCGACTCTACCTGGTGGCATCGTACTCTTCCCTCACACAATCTGACGCATTTGGATCATGCGGACTTTTCAGAATATGGCTAGCTCCCGTCGTCTTTGGTCCTTGTGCATCACGTTTGTCTCGGCATAAATTAAGTTGGAAGAAGGAAGGCAGCGATTTCTCGCCATGCCATTGACGTGCTAGTACTCTATGTAAATGAATGTGTCATGTGCCGGTAAATCACGGGAAATTTATGAGACAAGTTCGAATGAAATCCTGTGCCTTGAAGCCTAAAAAGCTCGAAATAAAACTACGGAAGTAGTTGACGGACGAACCGAACAACAGCCAGTTGAGTGCGTCATTTTCGGTATTGCAGGCGACATCTTCGGTAATGAGAATACATATATATCCATGTTTATCAAAGACGGCTCCCAGCCACTAGTGTAATCTCGGACCATCTTCTCCTGCGATCTTCAACCAAGTGGGCACACAAATGTATCACATGCCATCAGCAGGACGGCATGCGCGACGCAACCGGGGCGAAACAGTGCCGATAGTGGCGGCGTGGCGGTATCGCAAAACAGCAACTAGTATAAGCCGCTCAGGTATCGACGCCATGAGAAGACGGGGAGAAACGATGTGACAGGACATGGCCGATAAAGCCTGATATAGCGATTCCCAAGGCTCGAAAACGACGCTCGAGAGTGCATATTGGGAATAGGGCTGGTAACCACCGGCAGTGCATGCCTGAATAGGAGCCAATTACATGACGCTTTTTTAGACCTCCATTTAATAATAGAAAAAGAGTCGCACCGATTTTGTGACATGCGTCCGTTGGTAGGACCAAGGACGTGGCGAAACTCCTCATACATGAGGTGATTATCGCAGGGGGATTGAGCGTGAGTGAAGATGGCAAAGGGGCTGGCGAAGCGGGGAAGACAGAGAACCCGGTGTTAATAGCGGTGTAAACCATTTCGAGAGTGTCTTTAGGCTCGCGGAGCGGAAGGCTGCTGACGTTGATGAGTGCCCATGACCAATGCGGCGCTGGGCAAGTACGTGCTGTCCGCTCATCGAGAGTCAGTCCCGTTTGGCCCTGTGCCACCACGGCCATAATTACCCAGAAAGGCTAATTTCTTGACAATCACCCACTCGGACCCAGAAAATCGTTATCTCCATGCAAAACGGGGTGTGAAATAGCTTGAAGAGGTAATCAACGCGATTGATCTGAACCCACTATGGCGGGATGGTTGTTTGCGTATGTGTGTACACATCGAGCTTGTGAAATAAACAAAGCCAAGCAAACCGTATATTTCTTCACCTTTCACCTCTTCTTCCTTCGTGGTGGTCCTCCCCAGAAATGCGCTCGATGGTATAATTCAAGTGTGAGTGTTTTTCCCCTGTAAACCTTCCCTTTATGTATGCGGTGGTGATGACTCTTTCATTCACACTGTATGAAAGTACTCGTCTCTGACTTGTGCTTTGTGAGTTTTTTCTACAACGGTAGCTGAGCCGTACTCCCTGTGGTTGGAATGAGCAATATTCGGATTTACTAATATTCATCATTCAGCGCGATCATAAACTGTACAGTTTACAATGCACTGCCCGTAGCACATCAAATGTCACCCTTCGTGATTTGTAAATAGACACGGGGCAGGGTAATGCTGGAGGAATCGAAATAATTTCCGCCAACTCGGGATCAAATCGTTTACATCTACTACATGTCATACGTTGGACATTGTCACATCACCTTCCAAATCAAAAGCATCCTTGGGAACTTGGCCTTGAACTGGTGTCAGAGCGCCTTTCAGGATGTAAAGATAAGGCGCGGATTTGACGGGCGGCGGAAAAGATTGGTATCCGACCAATAAGTTACAGCGAGGACATGAGAACCTGTACTGCCTTTCATGGCCTCCCGACCTGTAAGAGCCGAGTAATCCCTGCAATCATAGCGCTTCACGTCATGAGGGGTGTGACTTCGTACCTTTCAACAAGCACAGGCTCGACAGGGCTGGCATTCAGTTTAAACACCACTGCTTTCATGATCCCACTATCCTGGGAACGTATGATAGTAGCCCCATCTGTTTGACGCTTCGGGAGCTCTGCAAGACTCTTTTCGATCACAAGCTGAAAAAAAAATGGTATACTAAGTGGGAGAAAATGAGGCGGAGGCGACCGGACCCACAATGAATTCTCCGCAGATGCAATCTGTGGAGCAACGCGGATGAGTGGAGGCGGGATCGAAAAGAGACCGATGACTCACAATACACCCTGAGGGCTGCTGCTGCCGACGCCGTGGGCTGGGCTGTGATATAGCGCGTGAGACGATTCAGACAATGGGCGTTGTGATGATTACTCACCATCCGTGGATGAGGAGATGGCTGATCGGGAGACAACCTTGGGCATGATAGGCAACAACGTCAATAACACAAAAGCGGTGATGCATTGGCCGTCATATATAATTCACGTGACCCATCCCGCCAACTCGGCAACTTTGACAAGTCCAATTGTCTGGGCGGTTTCATCATCCTCACGCATCTTCGTCTCTACCCTCATCTCCCCCTCCATGGCAGAGAAAGATGCGACAGCGAGACTTCGGAGAGCAGTCAAAGGTAAGTATTCTCATACTCGTCGCCACATCTCCTCATTCCTCCCAAGAGAACAATCTCTTTCTCGTCAAGAGACTCATACAACGAACGGACATGCGGAATCCTGACCCTGGCACGAAGCGGTACACGTCTCTAGCGTGGGCTGCTACTCTTGGCCACGAAGAAACATTCGAATTTCTTCTGACCGCTGGCCACGACGATGAAGAACTTAGCAGAGTGTGTATCCTGTGCACCCTTCACGCTTCAACTCCCGGCTTACACCCTGACGACTTAGGATGCAGAAAGTAACACGATCCTCATGCTTCTCGCCGATTTTAAGCCACCACCACCAAATCCGTACGCCCCCGGTCCATCTCAAGTTGACCAGATGGGTGCCGCACTACGCATGGCCCGGCTGTATTATGACCGCTATCCATGGATCCTTGATTGGTCCAACTCTCAGGGAAGAACTGCACTCAATATGGCAGCTCTAAAAGGAAATGAAGAACTCGTCCGCGTGCGTGGATTCTGAACTTCTCAGTTCTTGCGTGTTATTTTCTTATTATACATCGTCGGTTTGTTATTAGATGCTGTGTGATTTGGGTGCTGATTTTGACTTGGCTGATAATAAAGGCAACACCCCTCTTCACTAGTGAGTTTTCAATCATTGTTTTCTGAACAAGACCAAACCAATGGTTGTATCGTCAGCGCCAGCTCTTGGGGCCACATACCGGTATGGGAGTAAGTTCACGTTTGTCCCATGTTTCGCTCATCACACAACTCAGATCGTCCAACTGTTGATTGAACGAGGCTGTCAGTTTGCTGCGCGTAACAACGATGGGTTCACTGCCTTGGATTACGCTTACTCGTGAGTAACCATCTTACCCCGGCCGAAGCGCTCCAACGGTCGTCGACAGGTTTAGCACTAGAGATACGCTGCAGGATTCTGCACGTTTGCAATTCGAGAACAACAAAAAGTCTCGACGTATGGTCTTTGCTCAAGCCGCCGCTAGAGGGAGCGAATGGGGGGGCGGGCTCGTGATAGACCGGGCTGCCCATCTGTCCGTCAGGCCAAAAGACTTTGAAAGTGTCACTGCGCGGATGCGAAGTGGTTCTGGTGGGAGTCGCACAACAGCGACTTCGGACAGCGGCGACTTTGATAATGCTGGCCTTGTGCCTAACGTGGCTGCGAGCCTATCTTCACTATCCTCCTCTGCATCTCATCACCCTAGACAGCCACCTCAATTCTTGCATTCGCCACCACAGAGATCAGACAACATTTCATCCGCAAGCAGCAATGGTAACTTCTCCGCACCATCTCCTGGTCCTTCGCAGTCACTGTCTCTCAACCCTCCGCCTCAAGCGTCACTATCGCCCATTGTAAATCGGATGCGAGAACGGGATGCCGACGAAATGGAGAAGTACATGAGACGGAACCGAAGTGGAAGTGCAGGAACGTCCTCGACGGATAACAAGTCTCAAGCTGGGCCGACTTTCGGTTCGGGAGGACCTTCAGCCAGCGGTGATGAACTCGATAGCGTCTCTTCGCTAGCACTCACGGGGACGACGGCTTCTCGAAGGCTTCTGCGACCATCTTTTTCTGCTGCGCAGCTGCGAACCTCGCCTTCCCTTGTCCCTATTCCCCCGCAGGTAGCACAGAATGATGCATATCGAAATAGGGCCGGGACGAACCCCAGTAGTGCACGTCCTGGGCAACCCTCTCTTTCCCCTACTCCCATAGCCACTAGAGCATCTTCATCTGACTGCCCTCGTTATGAGGAGAAGCTAGTTGAAGAGCCAGAGATATACACTGGACCACCTACACAATACGCACAGTTCCCAGAGCCGCTAAGAAAGAACAACCGCGGTGCTTCGTCTTCAACTGCAGCTGCGTTCACGCGCCGTCTACCCTTTAATATATTGTCAAAACCCGCACCACCGCCGCCTCCCGAGCACTCGCACAACGGTCATCGAAGAGGATCTTCGACGACGTCCATTCGAGGTTGACCTTTGCGAGATTTCCCGCATGTACACTTTCCTTGCGTCTGAAGAATTGTTGTTGGATTAGTTTGCAAAGGACAACCTACATAGTGTCTTTACCACTGTAGCACAAGGTCTTGTTATCGCATGAGTCGACGGAGAATGCCGAGTTACGGCTAACTTGGTGATTGTTCGCTTCAAAAGGGGGGTTCAGCCCTGGATTTTGCAAGTGCTCTGCCAGAATCAGTCAGACACAGCAACCAAATTCTTGCTGGGTCTTACCATTTAGTCGTTTATGTTTCCTAACTAGCTCCACCCTCGACACCTCTAGCGTCCCTCCCCATCCCCCCGGCCTCAGTGGCTCGATGGCTCTCCCCTACAACATTGACGCTGACCCCGACCCAACATCCCAAATTGCATGGCCTGCGGCCCGCCACAGGCAACGTACGACGTCCGGCCTTCAGCTTGAACAGGCCTCTGAGCCCTCCAGCGAAACAGCAGTCTCGTACCGTAGCACGGACGGCTCCGGGAAACAGTCGACAATTCCAACCGAACATACGCGCCACCTTTTAAGCACATGGAACCTTATAACGCTCAGCATATCTATGGCAGGAGCCCAAATCGCTTGGACTGTGGAGCTCGGGTAAGTGTCGACGATGAACGTGTGTGAGGCGTGGTGGACGGATGTCATCGGTAACACTTGTATGTGTAGATATGGCACACCGTTCCTCCTATCTCTTGGCATATCCGAGCAAGTCACAAGTCTGGTCTGGCTTGCTGGCCCTATTAGTGGGCTGATCGCTCAACCTCTTATCGGCGCGTTGATGCTTCTCTTTTGCGTGCATTTCGCGAGAGGCTAATATCTGTGACAGGTGCTATCTCTGATTCATCACATTCCAAGTTCAGACGGAGATATTGGGTCATTCTTTCGACCGCGGCGCTTGTACTTTCTACGGCTGCGCTTGCATACTGTCAGAGTATCGCCGCATTCTTTGTAGATCTATTTGGTGGAGGTGCTGGTGACTGGGATCCCGAACGGCAGAAGCAAGTACGTTGTCTTTTGTATAAAGATATACTTGCACTAATATCATATTTTTAGGTTTCGAACGTCGCCATCGGCATTGCCGTCTTCGCATTCTATGTTCTTGATTTCGCGCTCAATGCCTTGCAAGCATCCCTACGCAACCTTCTTTTGGACATCACCCCCCCTGAGCAACTTAACGCTGGAAACGCATGGCATAGTCGTATGAGCCAAGCAGGCAACATTGTTGGATATGGTTTTGGTGCGTCCACATTTTGTCATGTATCATGGTGGTGTGTTCAGCGCGTCGCGGAAAGGATTTTTACCGCTTGCGAAGCTCTCTTTCTTGAAATTCTTGGGAGGCGACCAGTTTCGCAAGTTTTGTGTTGTTAGCATCATCATGCTCGTCATTACCGTCTGGATCACATGTTTCTGCCACGAAGAGAAGGAGACCGTTGACAAAAGGAAAGAAAGGTGGGGTCTCCTGCTGCTTCCCTGTTGCGCAAGCTGATTATCCGTACGAAGGCAAAGCAGACTTTATGATGTGTTGGAGAACATCTACTTAGCCATCACTACCCTTCCCGAGCCCATCAGGAGAGTTTGCTTTGTGCAACTTTTTGCTTTCATGGGCTGGTGCGTTGCCCTTCTTGTTGTGCGGTTATTTGCCCCGTCTTATAGGACCCCCACACAGGTTCCCCTTCCTCTTTTACTCCACCACTTATGTTGGTCAGATCATGGCTTACCAGCTAGGCCAAGAGCCCGACATCGAAATAGCCACACGGACTGGTGAATTTGCGATGCTTCTTTACAGTATCGGTACGCTTCTTTATGCCCTCTTTTACTGCAGTTTGGTCAAACGGCTTCGCCCACAGTGGCTGTCATTGCGGGTGTTGTTCTTCCTAACCTCGCACGCCGCGATCCCAGTCTACTCCCCGAAGACGGCGATGACGAACAGACACACATTCAGCGCCTCCGCCTTAACCTTCACCAATGGCGTGAAGAAGCTCTCGTTTCAGGGAAATCAGTCCAATTCCCTCGGAGGCCACTCCTCCTGAGGGACATCTGGATGGGTGCCATGGTGCTCTTTACGATATTGATGCTCTCTTCGTTTTGGATATCGACAGTCACCGGAGCAATCGTTATGATCAGCCTTGTCGGAATCTGTTGGAGTGTTGCTTGTTGGGTACCTTTCGCTATTATCATGGAGGCGAGTGTTCCTTTCATTTTGTCAGCTATTTTGAATATTGACCACTTTGATACAGTTCCTCAAGGAGATGACGGAATGCCCACCGACGACAGCCACTTCACATCCAGCAGCACGATGCTCTACTGATGAACGTGACCCCCTCATGCAACGCGAGTACGACGGCACAGAGGCAGCCGGCACTATGGTTGGCGAGCCATTGAATGGGAGAGAGACAAAACCTTTGGCAGGGGGGACGATACTTGGAATCCACAACCTAGCGATTGTGATGCCACAGTTCATTGTATGTGTTATTCTTTTTTCTCTCGTTGGAGCTCATTCGACTTCACGCGCACCACAGATCGCCGTCGTGGCAAGCCTTATCTTCCGCATTGTTGACGAATCCGCCCCCGCTAAGCCACTTCCTTCTCCTCACCCCGAAGACGTTTTGTCGACCCTCGTATCGGGTGGCCTCGGTGACCATACAACTTACTTTGGGAAGAATGGAGTGGCTTGGGTATTGCGGTTTGGCGGGCTTTGTACACTCTTAGGAGCTGTGTTTGCAAGGATGGTACCACTCACGAAAGCGGAGAAGGAGACTCGGGCCGCATTTAGGACGTTGGAGGCGTTGAAGGCGGAAGAGGAGCCTTGATTTTAGCGTACACTTGGACCAGTCAGAATAGTACTCGTCGAACAGCACATGCTTGCATTTGTCACCAACGTTTTCTGTCGCACTGGAATATTCCCTCTAGTTACGCTTTGGTCTTTGCTGTCGTTTGGTCGTCGTCGTCAACGTTTTTACTTGTGTGTACGATGTAACGTGTCCTGGAGTCTAATTAATGGTTTGTTTTTTTTCGAACATATGTCAAAGATCCGCTAAACGGCCATCAATGTGACTGCCCAATCCCATCCGCTCCCCGCTCTCGAAGCAACATAACGAGAAGGCACAATGGTCAGTGCTGGCATCTCATTCCCAAACATGGCTTCCAGGAGGGGGACGACGACTTTATTTTGGAGAAATGACCGGGAAATGATTTAACACACATCACAAAGACAAGGACAAAGATTCGACGTACGTCTCCCGCTCACGCTTGTCTGATGGTTCACAAACACTTTCGCAGCCAACGTGCGCTCCAAAAAGGGTATAAAACCCTGGATCGCCTTCATTTGAACTGCTGCCTGCGCGACGAGCGCATCTCGCAGGCTAGACGTGTCAGAATCACGTACAAAGACGACGGCGCAGCCCTCTGAGGAGGGTGGAAAACCCGACATTTCATAGTGGACTTGAATTTCGTCACCAGGGCATCCGGGGTGTTGGACTGTCATGTCGCCTTTGTTTTTTTGTTCCGAAATAAAGTCAACCAGGATACGTCGCGAGGGTTAGGGGGCTTTGACAGCGTAAAGGTGGAGAACGTTACCTTGAGCAAACTCAGGGGACTTGTCCACCGTCAGTTCATCTTCCTCCCCATCCTCTTCCTTGGATGATTCTGGATCAAAAGTGACAAATCGGCCGCTGTGTACGAGAACTTGTTTCTCTACGCGAGCACCGCGTGGAAGGGATGAAAGGACTGCATAGAGCGTCGGTGTCAGCTTCAATTAATCGTCACAGGATTAGCATGGTCAAGGGGCGAGGGACGAGACAGGCTTACCCCATCAACCGATTCCACATTCTTCCGGACGTGGTCCACATCCGCTACATGAACGAGATAATATATTGCAAGCTGGATCCATCCCCCCTCTCTACCTCCATCTCTTGACACGTCGTCCATGCCTGACTCGGAGCTTGAGTCACTCCTACCAAACCCACCCTCGCTACCATCGCCTAACCTAGAATTTGGCGCTGCCCTAATGATTCGTGCTGTGTGCTGTAGGGCTAGGGCTGTCTCGAGCGCAAGAGTGGAAGACGTTGTGGGTGAAGGTGTCGAGGGTGTGACTGAGGGTGATGGTAGAGTGAGGGAAGAAGGTATTAATCCGATCTGGCCCGATACGAATGTGTAAGGTGGTATCTGTGCATTGAACACACTAGCTTAGAGAAAATGGATTGACAAAAGGTCGACCCCAAGGAGGATGGGGAAGATCATCTACGGAGGGGAAGATTCACGCACACTGATAGCTTGTGAATAAGGACCTATGTTCGCAGGTGCCCAGTAACTGAAGCTCTGAACGTGAAGGGCCTTTCTCGTTCCTGTTTCTCCTTTCATCTTCTTTGTAACCATCTTGTTGTCCAGTGTTCCATTCAGTTCTCCAACCCACGCTAGGCAGTCCAGTCCAACGCCTACCCCACCAACACCTACGCAAGCTCTTGCAGGCGGCGATGTACCAAAAAAGGATGTGTAGGCAGCATTAGCAGAAGAGAATGTTGGTCCGTCAAGGTCTGGAAGGAGGAGCGTAATGGTCGCCGAAATTGGGAGGATGTCCGAATGTGCGGAATATGTGGGTGGATTTTTGACCAGCAAGTCTGGTTGAAAGTATTGGCAGTAGTGTGACGGTGACGAACATATACCCACTTTGAAGTATTTCAAAGCAGTGCGCGACCTCGTTTCCAACGCTCGAGGGATGTGGGTGGGACGTCGGGAGGCGTATGTTCCCGACCGCGATCCATGGACCAATGCGACGGACAGATGACCCAAGTTCGGGTAGCAGATATGGGTGCAAAGAGTTGGTCCCCGAGGCTGAATCCGACGCTGCACCATCAAGGGACTTCTCCATACATATGCGCAGAGTTTCAAACGGATGCTCGAGTAAGGGAGGGACAGGGATATCGAGACTGGCTACTGGAGTAGCCTCTTTCTTGGCCAGTAGAGCATGTTTGATTCGCAGATAAGCCACGGGCGCGACGTCGCTCTGGTCCACTACCACGACCTCTTTTACCTTGATGTCGATGCAACTCTTGAATAGCGGACTGTCGGTTGTGAAGGTCTCGTATTCCCCTCCCTCTCCGCACGGGTGTGTACCGAATCTGTGGTGAAGTGATACGAGTTTTGGTTGCATAGACGACAGTGGTCTTGCAAGATCTGAGGGAGTGAGTCCCGCGCCGGCAATTTTGATAATAATAGCATTTAAACCCGAAGATATCGTTTCAGATAGGAGAGAGGTCTGATTGCGTTGCCAGAGGTAGGCAAGAGACGTTAGTGAGAGACGACGGCAGCTGTCAACGAATGAGCGAGGGAACAACGGGGGATTGGGTCACAGACACATGTTCTACGCGTACACGTTGATAGTTTGAGAGGATGGCGCCAACGGAGACGGCTTGTATTTCTGGGTGGTGTTCCTTGGATACGAATTAGGTGCGAAGAGACGAAGAGAACGGCAGATAAACCAAGACACTACAGAGCAGTGCATAGAGGTCCTCTGTTTCGTCTCCGGCGATGCCGCCGCCACCAGCGGATTTGAGGCCATACTCTGCGGCCTGCTCTACTGGATTTCCTTGTATGACACGTCTGTAGAGAGGCACGTCGAGGGCCTGTGCGACGAGCGCGATGGCGTCCTGACCGACGGTCTGGTACATGTACGAGTCGATTTCATCTAGTCACTGGCAAGTGAGCAAAAGCCGTTTGTGAGGGATGGACGCACCCTTTCCAGAGTGAGGAGAGAGCGTCGCTGCAGCTACGAGCTGGTGGTGGTTGCGCTGGCAGTGCAGCAGATTGAAACAGCTGTCCTTTCCGCCGCTGAGCAACGCGACGTACTTCATCGCAGGGTCGCGATGAATGGCACGACCCGACCTGGCTTTAATTTATCTTATCGCGCCGACCCCCAAACGCGGGGTGCCGCCGCTGACTCTTTGCCCTTGCCCGACGTTGTTCCCAACGCTGACCGCGATGCTCTCCACCCACTACACAGGCAATTCGCCCGTCCACCCACACCCTCAACACACACCCCACCATGGACATAGCGTCCCCATCGTATCCTCTCATCCAGGCCAGCAGGCACAGTATGCCCACCACCAACACGCCATTTCTTCACTCCTCCCCACCCCGCCTTCCTCACCGCCAACAATTGGCATGCATCCAGTAGAAAGCACGATATCCCTCCTTGAGTCTCTGGTTGCCTTCTATCACCAGGAGCGTATGTGGGTATACCGCACACGCGCTCAGCTCGAGATGGGCCTCCTTCACTGTGGTCCCGATACACATTCCGACAGTTTTGTTCCCGTCGATGCTGAGCTCGACGACGATCCCGACTCCCCAGGTCAATCTGCGTCCCCTCCAGACCCTGGAAAGACGGCAGAAAATGCTTCTCCCTCCCCACCGACGAAATGGTTGAAGCGCAAAAAGGCGTTCAATCTGAGACTCGAGGGCATCTCCTCCACACGCAGCATGCTTCATGCAGTCGCACGTGGGGGGATCTCGAAGCATCCACATCCGCATACCCAACATCGTGCTCGGCAGAGCTCAAACCTCAACCCGGCGTCTGTTCCGGCGTCTTCACACCAGAGTGCGATGCACGGGCCGACTTCGGCTGCACTCCACCCACATCCATCCGTTTCGATGGCCTCGTCAAATACTGCTGTATCATTTTATCCTCCGACGGCAATTAACACAGCAACGACACTGACATCTCCATATCTGTCCCACCCTTCTTTCCAATTTTCAACCACAGCCAATCAACATCCTCTTACGCCTGGGGTATCGACGCCTCGATTCGTCTCTACATCCGCTCATCGTACACACTCCACTGTCCAGCCATCCCAGTCACACACAGGTCCGCTCGTTCTCGGTGCTGGGGGTCGTGAGCCCACCGTTCAAATACTGGAAATGTTTGAGCGGATGATGCAGGCCCGCATGGAGAGCTGTGAGCGGGTAACAAGAATGGTCAGGGAGGCGAACAGACCTGGAGGTATTGGCGTTGGGGGGACGAGTGTTGTGGGAGGTGTTAATTTCGGGAGCGTTGGAGGACCGGTTGGCGGATTCGGCGGACCGGTTGGGTTGCCTGTCGGTATTGGGCCGCAGGAAATAGTTGGAGGCTATTCACACGTCCAAGCTACGGCTCAGGGACAGAATCAAGAGATGATGCCCACCCAGACACCCGCGCAGCAGGGATTTCCGATGGGAGTGAATATGGGATGAATATGTGTATACCCTGTGCTTGATTGATGTTCCGTATATACTAGTTTTGTTCTGGAAATGGCAGTGTTTCTATGATGTGGCGTGACTATTGTAAGTAGTACTTACATCGACCTGCACACCCACGTCAATTCAGACTACCATGTCTGCCCGATATGCCCCCATACCAAACCCCCGCACCGACTCAGACACCAACCCCGAGCTCGACGCTGCCTTCGACGACTCCGATGACGACGACGACCTCGACGAATCCCGCCCCCTCAATCCTCTCCACTCTCCATCTCCCCGCCCATCAGTAGACCACAACACCAACACCACCCTCACGTATGACTTCAACACCCCCGTCGCAGACTGGGATCAACCCCCGCCCGGCTCACCGCCCCCAGCGACATCCCTCGCACTCCCAAACTCTATAGGAAACTCCAACGGAATTATACCCACATCCGCACGCAGTACGACCCCTCATACACAGGCCAGTTGGTGGAGACGCACCACTGCTTTCTTGCCTGCTCGCTATGTCCCACAGTTTAGTCAATCTAGGTCATCTGGCGGAGCCCGGGTAATAGGCGGAGGAATAGGCAATGATGGCGTGTTCAGTAACGTTAGTGCGAAACCCACGACTTCTGGGACTCGCGTGCAGGAAGGTCGGTCCCTGTCGTCTCCCCTCAACGCCTTTTTATCCTCACCTTTTATCATTGCAGGAGACAGCATCTACATCGTCCCCGAAGAATCCTCTTCAGCAGCACCACCCTCTTATGCTGCCGCCCAGGCGGACGCAGCACCGCCATACCATACTTCGCTCGTTCTCCTCCCTCCATCTGCCCTTTATGACACCAATGCCCTTTCTGGTCCACCAACTCAAGGTTCAGTCATTGTCGACTCCTTGCCCACAGGTACCTTGTTTGCGTTCCTTTGGAACACACTCGTCAGCACTACCTTCCAGTTTGTTGGATTCGTGTTGACTTGGGTCATGCATACCACACATGCCGCCAAATTCGGGAGCCGCGCTGGTCTTGGCATCACTCTGATCCAATGGGGCTTCGCACTACGTGCTAGGCTCGACGACGTCATGAATACTGGTACAGGCACATGGGAAGACGGTACTGGGCTCACGTTCGGCAGCACCAAAGAGGCTGAAGACTACTACGATGTCATCCCGTTGCTCGGTAATAGCACTGCTCCCGCTACGACCACGCAGCCCTTACCTGGACAAGGCGAGAGCCAATGGAGTAACTCGCTTCTGACAGGCCCAATCGCGACCGAATGGCTCTCGTTCTTCCTGATGACCATCGGTTGGTTCTTACTCTTAACCTCCTCGCTTGGGTTCTGGCGCGTCAAGCGATGGGAACGATCCATCTTAGCCTCTCATGCGTCCAGTTCCTCATCCCCTTCGAGGAGTCACACCAGAACACAGTCAGAGATCGTGGATGAGGAAGAAAGCAGACGTCAGTCCTTCTTTGAGCGCATCGGCCTATTCCGCTACCCAGCCCAACACCAACCGTCCGATCTTGATGGTGGCGTCGGCACTGGGTCTGACACAGCCCTTGTCTCTGCTGAGAACGGCACAGATTCTGGCAACCAACAGGATGGCACACCGTGGTATTCAGACCCGGAACGCGCGAGGAGAGCAAGGGAGACAATCGCGAGGGAGCAGAGGCTTTGTGAAGATCTGAGGGCCGCGGGGTTGTTATGAACGATCATATACCTCTTGCTGTCATCTTGGTAGAACTCGGAAAGGACGACCACTGTTGGGTACCGAGACAGCTATCTATCTGTATTGTTCTATTCGCTAATCATCACCTTGTCTCTGAAGGGATACACTGACTTGCTATTCGTTACAATCTATAAATCTACTTCGCTGGACAGACCCGCCTGACATTAGAACATACTTATCGGCGTTCACTTGGGCATTCCTCCACTGAATCCATTCATTGATACGCAACCTTGTAAACTTTGCTTGTTGTGGCCTTTCTACTACCAACTCTGCAAGCCACTCGTTTATTGCCTCTTCTTCAAGAACACTTCTACGTTGAACTCCAGTGCCGAGCAGGGGTAGTTGATCTCGAAATTGGCCAACACGGAAGGATGCAGCACACCCAAAGTACCTATTACTGTGTCCCTGGACACAGCTGCCTCCTTGACGTTGTTGAGGGTCGCCTGGATAATGGGAGGAGAGCGATAGTAGATCGTCGCAGCACGCCCGGGGAAGTAAGCCGGATCTACGCAGAGAAATGCGTTAGTATGGCATATTCTCTCCCATCCAGGAACGAAACGCGTGACTGACCATCCCCTTCAACGACGTAGTAACCGCTTGGCTTGTCTTTGTCGCCCTTTCCGATCCTGGGCACTTCCAGCATCTTCATGGCCCTGTCCAGCAATCCATGCACAACCTCGAACCCGGCAGTCTTGCTACACCAAACAGCGGCGGCATGTCTCTCGTTTCTCGCTTGGCGCTCTTTGGTGATGTCCTTGAATACGACATCAGAGAGCTCGAAAAGCCGGATGGGTAGGGGGTGGGATCGATTTTCTCGGATGGTCTTGAGAAGGCCTGGGAGAAGAGATGTTCGTACAACTTGGAATTCAAGGGTTTTTGGATTGGCGATTTTGACGGCGAAATTGCCTGGATCGGAACGATTCATGAAGTCAAAGTTTTCTTCATGTGAGCACTGCCCGTGTCATTATAATCAGTTCTACACGCCCTCGTAAAGGGAGGTGAAAGCATGTTACCAGAATAAGTGGCAGCCCTTCCACCCATCCAGCCATTGCCCACTCTCTTCGGATGACATCTACAAGTCTTGAGATTGCCAAAGGCTGTGCAACCGTACTCGTTTGCGGGAAAATGTCAGGAAGGTTGTTAAAGCCATAAGCAACCGCCACATCCTCCATGATGTCGACCTCGTGGAAAATATCTGGGCGAGTGCAAGGAACAGTGACGGTTATCTCGTCGGAGTCGGGAGATACACTTGGGGCGAGAGACATGCGAGCGAGGAGCTCAGCGATAGAGGTGGTAGAGAGTGAGAGGGATGTGCAGGAGTTCATATAAGATGCACGCGCTATGACTGTCCTTGGCGCGATGTCTGGCGAAATACGCGTTGATCCATCCGGAAAGATGATCTTGCATGGTTCAATCCTGTGATAGGTGCGTAAGCATTCTAAATATGTTATGGCAATCTGGGCGTATGCCTGCACATTTGAAGATGTAAGAAGGCATCGAAAACGTACGTGAAAGGCTCTTCACAATACTCCGAGAACATGGTTGCGACCATATTGATGACAATTTGAAGCTTTGTGTCGTCCGTAGCAGTAACGTCTATAAAGATGTTCCGCGTATTAAGCGTGATTTTACTGTGTTCAGAGTTGATGATGGGAGGAAAGGAGAGAACACGATCTTGTTGGTCATATATGATTGGGTAGACAGGTGCATCACGGATGATGGGGAGGTATTTTGCAAGATGCTTGTCGCTCTGTAAAGTATAATCATTGAATCAACTACAATCATGATGCCCCTGCGTCACGGAAGTACCTCGTAAATGGTCATCAGCTCCTTGGCAGTGTATGCCTCTGTCTTCGTGAGCGGCACAAACTTGATTGCTTCTGGATCTCTGGCCTCGTATCTGAACGGGGGTTCGATCGTGTCGAGGTCGTGTGTACCGATAGAGACCAGCCAGCGCCGCCGTCCAATATTTTGATGAAGCTTGTCTTGAAGGTCGATGAAAGATGCATAGGAGCGAGGGGTGAACTTCAGATTACGGAGGATAGCGCAGGCGAACAGCGGACGGACGCGTTGGGTCTGATGATTGGTTCGATTGAGTTGAAAATCCAGTTTAATGTGCGTCCAATCACGCGGAGCGAGCTCAAAGACGTACGTCGGGACGGACATGGACTGTGGTAAGGTTGTCTTCTCCACCTGGGGGGTAGATGAGTCTGTATTGTGGGGATTCTGCTTTTCCCAGAAAGACTTTGAGCGCTCGGGATATGCCTTCTATGCAAAGGAGATCATATCTTCGACGATAGCTAATCAAGTTGACATCGACATGGGGAATGATACGACAAACCTATTGGCAGGGACCTCGATTTTAAGTTGCTGGAAGGATGTAGTGAGAATCAAATGATATAGTTAGCCAAGTGGTTCACGCACCGGTCTCTCTGCAGGAAGGCCTTTCTTGATCGCCTCTTGTACATCTTCAGTCGTCTGCGATCGCGTTTCATGAGCTTGAAGAAATCACTGGTCGTGAAAGCACCGAAAGTACGTACATCCTCATCTAGCTCGAGACCATACTCGAAGCATAATTTGTCAAACTCCTCCGTGGCTAGTATGGACAGATGGTCAGTGGCTCACTGAAAGCACGCTAGGCGATACAACTGACTATATTCCCTCCCGAGTCTTTCGAAAAGATCGGCCTTGTCCACAGCAACGGTGGGCATCGTTAAGAGCGGGTAGATCAGTGGCCGAAGTCGACCTCCGAACTGGGGTAGACCCCCAAATGTGACAGTCACGTCTATTTACTGTATAGTAAGTCGTATTTCGCGTAAGTTGGCAACATGGAGCCATCTGATCAGCCACGTCCGATCGACGGCTCAACAGTGTTTAAGCTGCTCCTTGGGGAAGAATTACCTGCTGTACTTCGTAATCCCCCCTTGTACTATCGGAATCCAGGGCAGAGCTTATGGGACTACCCGATGAATCCTTGCGGAGAGCCCCTTCTATCATGGTGGGTCCTCTGTTTCAGGGAATAAAAAACTATGCTCAATATTACATTTCTAGACTCTACCTCCTGTTGCAAACATTCAATTGATGGAAAGCGTCTTGAAAGAGTTCAAGGAAGCTCTCGAAGACAAACTAGCGCTGGCAAAGTTACTTCTTCGTACCCAACAAGTTTATGAAGAGCGCGAGCTGCTTCTACGTCGCTATCTTAGCCAGGAGGACATCGAACGCTTGATGTCCGAACAGAATCCGTTCAAGGATACTGCAACTGTTAGTGCAAAGTACTTCCACGCTGTGTGTCAGCATAATTTGAGGTCGTTTTCCATCAATCATTGTTGCGTAGGTTGATTCTTTCAATGTCATCCTACTAACGACGACATAAGACATGAACTCTTGTCCTTTGCGTAACCCCATCAGTTGTGCTAGGATGTTCAAAGTGGTGTATGAGTTGCAAGTAATCTGGTGTTTCGTTTATGTAAATTGTTTCTGTCTCAGATCGAATACCCCTTGTGTCACACAGTAAGCACGCCAGTCGTACTGACGAGCGGGATGTACCCTTCTCCCTTTATCACACTGCTCCTCATCTCTCTCGTGAATGCTCAGAACGAGCCCCAATCAATTCGCGTCCAACATCGCGTCGTTCACCCAAACCTTCCTATAACACCTTGGTCTGAACTCGGAGTCGTCGCTCTTCCATCCTTGCATTATATTTCTCCCCTTGGATCTCCTGCGACGCTCATCCCCTCCGACACTCTCCTCGATGACCTTGCTCAATTTAAGGAGTCAGTGGACCCCACAATTGAAGGGGCAATGTACCAGGTTGCACTCGATCGTCCCGGTGTTGCAGACAGCGTATGGCCAACCTCTGTTGTGAAAGCAGTAAGTCGTACCAACGTCCTTGAATCCCTCGCCAGCTGATGAAAAATTCGATCAGTGTCACCTGCCCGGATCGACCTCTTCGCATCTCACCATCCATTTATCACCTTCTGGCCTTCCGTTTGCCGTCGATCACTTCGTTTCACCAGTTCCCCATGACGGCTCGTGCCCCCCTCCCGACACGCGCAAGTCATATCCCGCACTTAATACAACTGTTACACTCATGTCGCCACGTCAACCACCTCAGCACGTCCTTCTCATATGTATATCGAGTCATTTCTAACGTGCTGCCAGACCTGAATTGCGCACGCCGCCTCCGCTAACACCAGAAGGTGAACCGATAGTACCGGCACCTGAGAAGAGCTTCTTGCAAAAGTACTGGATATACATGGTCGTGATCCTTGGCGTCATTTGTAAGTCGCGTCCCCAAACCAGTCTTTTGTACTAGGTGATCACGTTCTTGTAGTAATTTCAGGGCCAGCAGATGAACCCGCAGGGAACAGTGGAGGCCAGGGTGGAAGATGATCGACGAATGGGGGGATTTGAAGTCGAGCCATAAGGTGCTGGCAATGAATGTCGGCTAAATATTGATGTATCATGCTCAGCTGGTAGACCCAACGCCATGTCACTGTCATTTTAAGATCGTGTCGTCCAACCCACTTCAAATAGTCGAGTATCGCACGAAACTCGCAGGCATATCTTGTCCTTTCACACAGAGCTTCACCTCAGACTCGATTCTGTCATTCTTTGCACACCAACCGATGCCAATCTTTATCCGTCCTGTGACCAAGGAGGATGGGGCGGCGCTCTCCAAGGTTTGTTTGGAGACGTCCGAGGCTGGTAAATCTGGAAGGGACGTTCACAATTACCCATCGCTCCCGGGCGAAGTCTACGCCCTCCCTTATGTCAATGTCCTTGATTGCGTATGGGGCTTTGTTCTCGTCGAGAAACCATTCGAGACCTCCACCCCTTCAGACGAATCCATCGTGGGTTATACCATGGGTGCACTAGACACTCGCGCGTTTGAGGCAGCCACCGCGCAAACCTGGTGGCCGCCTCTCAAAGCAAAATACGCCGAGGGATCCCTCACCGCACCCCAACCAACAGAGACTGACCAGAAATACATCAAGCCCATCATGAATTTCCCTCCTGCATCAGAGGCCCAGATCGCGTTCTCTCCAGCACATTTGCACATTGATATCTTGGAGTCACATCAAAGGAAGGGGTGGGGAAAGAGATTGATTGGGATAGCTATCAGGCATTTGAAGGAGAAAGGGTTGAAAGCTGTTTGGCTTGGGATGGATCCTCGAAACAAGGCAGCCGCCTTGTTTTATGGAAGACTGGGGTTCCATACATTCGATGGCGCTCCCGAGGCCGTGCTGGGGATCACAGTTGAGGAGTGGGAGAACAAATGGGGGAACGACATGGAGCAATGAAGCTATATCTCAGTAAGGCCAGAAGGCGGGTTTGCAGGCAATACTACAAATCTCGTTGACTCTACTTTCATATGTTTCTGTTCAGGAATGTCATATCAGTTTAGGTGTTTGGCAGAAAGACTGGCGGAGATAGCATCCGCAGTGACATACCACAAGCGCTAAGCAGGCGCTTGCCTGCTCGTGCGTCTCTACCTTCATTTGTCGTTCCTGCAAAGGTCATAAAAGAGCATCGGTTTGTCGTCGCCTACATACTTACTGAGGTGGCATTACAACTTCACAGATTTCGACCAGCAGTGTTAACTCGTGAACGTTCAAGTTCGTCCCCAACACCTGACAGCGCTCATGGTGGTGTTCCAGAGAGAATGACGGCGGTCCCGCCTTTCTCCACGGGACACGCGTGCTCTACTAGTACGGATTTGCACCGACGCCTGCTAAACCCGTTGACGTCTGTCCTAAAAAAGCGACAACTTCTCTGTATACACACAACCAGTATTTGAGACTTGTCTAAACGTCGGACAAACAGAATCCGGAGCACTCCAGAGCGGCCTGGATTCCGTTTTGTCCAACGTTCAAGTCAGTCCTCAATCTTGCCAACCGCGTTGTGATAGTTTTGATCAGTTCTGACCGCTGTTTCGGTCGAGTTCGAAATGACGGTATGCTTATCTATACACTCTGAGTCGCTTGAAGTCACAACCGGATTTACTTCTGCAGAGTTTACTTGAGCATCCAGGTGATCAGTTACACTCGTTCAATAAACGAGGATGTCCAGAAATCCTCCCAACTCTCAAAGTATCGGCCGGGCTGGTCCTGGACTGATTTCTTTACCATCCCTCAATATCCGCGCCGTGACACGGTATGGGGTCGAACGGGATGATCCTGCCAGCAGGGAGCCCACGTATGAGTACCCTAGCTCCTTTCACGTTCCTATACCGCCTCTTCCTCCCCTCGCGCGCAGAAACCTCCCTCGTCCCGACAATTCTCTTGAATCCCGACCTGCTATCGCTGATGGCATAAACCAGGAAGCCTTGCGCCCCCAAACAACTCCCGTCCAAAATGCTCGTCAGCCATCTTACAGTTCTAGTTCAACGCTAAACGACGGTGGCTCAGATGGAGACGTTGGAGCTTTCGCCAAGAAACTCAAAGCGAAGAATGAAGATGAACACCTCGATGAAAAGTACGCACTTGCTTCGCATGAGCACCCCTACGACATCCCTCCTCCGCAACCTGCGTACGATACCAAGTCAGCCGCCCGCCCTAAGCAGCCAAACAAAGTCAGCTTTGCAGAAGAGACAAAGTATAGGGACGAGAGCAACTTTGACGCGGAGGCGCAGGCCCCAACTAGGGGGGATGAGGAGGGCGGCTTGGAGGATGTCGAGATCGACAGCGAACCGAATTACTGCGAGATGAACGACAGAGATGGCAGGCGCAAGGGGATCATTGCAAATTTGATGGACTTCTATGGGGTTACCCCTGGAATGAACGGGCTGCCCTATTCTCGTTCCCAAGCTTATGAGGCGGTCGGAAAGTCGCCTGGGCGTCCACGTTTCAGGAGGAATAACTCGAACGCTTCAGATTCGGACACTTACTCTGAAATTCTCGACCCTGACGATCCTCGTGTGACGAACATCACGAAGCGTTGCCTCGACGACTACGAAGATGAAAGGCGGAATGCTCTCAGACAGATGGACTATCGTCAACGCAGGAAGGAGCAACAGAGGATTCGTATCGAGTTCAATGTCACTTGTGAGTTCTACTGGTTAAAGCCGCTCGTGTTTTGATGACGACAGCGCTGCAGCTATCCTGAAGCGTCACCAATTTCTGCTCAAACTCGCTCGTGCTCTGATGTCATTCGGTGCACCATCGCATCGTATAGAATCGCAGCTTGTAGCTGCAGCCCGTATTCTTGAGATCAACGCCGAGTTCATTCATCTGCCCAGCGTCATCATCTGTTGCTTCGGGGATAACGACACCATGACGTCCGAAACACACTTCGTCAAGGGCTCAGGTGGTCTTGCTCTCGGAAATCTCCACAAAGTCCACCTTGTTTACCGGGCCGTTTTGCATGACGAAATCAGCGCTAGAAAGGCGACGCAACAGCTGGAAGAGTTACTCTCTGCAGAGCCATTGTACTCAGTCTGGTTCCGATGTGTCTTGAGCTTTTTCTTGTCGGTGCTCATCTGTCCATTGGCGTTCGGTGGCTCCTTCTTGGATATGTGGATTGCGGGCAGTGGTGCTTTCGTCCTGTGCTTCCTTCAACTCAACGTCGCAACGAAGTCGACTATGTATAACAACGTGTTTGAGTGCGTTACTCCCTATTTTCTCCCCGAACCCGTGCTAAACAACTTGTGCTAGAATCACCACCGCCATGTTTATGTCCTTCACGGCTCGCGGGTTGAGCAGTATTCGCAGTCAAATATTTTGTTATGAGGCAATTTCATCCGCTGGTATCATCGGTATCCTTCCAGGGTTCCTCATCCGTGAGTGAATGTGTCATTGGATGCTACGTCCGACTGACCTCACAAACAGTGACTAGCTCCCTCGAACTGGCATCCAAGAACATCGTGTGCGGTAGTGTCAAGATGGTGTATGCTCTTATCTATACCCTGTTCCTGGGTTTTGGTCTGCAAATTGGTTCAGACCTGTACCTTCTCTTCGACCCTACGGCCCGACATCATCTTGCAACACTAGCAGCAAAGCTGTCTACCACCGTTACTCTGATTGGCACATTTGCACCTGACAACTCGACGGATGGTACACCGTCAGCAAATGGTACATTCACCTTCACCAATGCCACCAACGCTTACCTGGCGGACATTGTCGACGGATGTTACCGCCCGCCTTCATTTACCTGGTATATCCAACCATTCCCCTGGTGGACTCAATTCGCGATCGTTCCCATCTTCTCCGTCCTCTCGTCCCTCGCGAACTTACAGCCATGGAAGTCGAAGGAGCTTCCTGTAATGGTCATCATCTCCTGTGCTTCGTATGCGACCAACAAGATCGCAAACCACTACATCTTCAATCGATCAGATATCGTTTCTGCTATCGGAGCGTTCACCGTGGGTCTACTCGGGAATATCTATTCGAGGAAGATGGGTGGCACGGCATTTACCTCTATGGTCACGGGTGTCCTGTTCTTGGTCCCGGTGCGTGCTCCGCTCCTCCAGCTTGTTCTCAGAGTGTTGCTAGACTTGACGTTCTCCGCCTTTAGTCCGGCCTCTCCCAAGCGGGAGGTATCACAGCGAATGGGTCGGCAGTCGACGTTGGAAGTGCTATGATTGCAGTCACAATTGGCATCACCGTTGGTCTGTTCATGAGTCAAGCTATCGTATATATGTTCGGCTCCCGCAAGAACGCTGCAGTGTTCTCTTTCTGATCCAGTGTCGGAAGCTTAGGCCTTAGGATCCACCGCTGCCTCGTAGATACAGACAACTGGGCCAAGCGCCCATTGATTGATATCATTGACCGCTGGTCGGCTTGTTTGATTAGAGATTATAATGACATAGCTTGCTCTTATCCCGAAGTGACTAGAGACGATACAACGAAGTTTTACATCTATTAGTTACCTCTACACTCGTCGCGACAATTTTGGTATCATAGTTTTTAGAACATGACAGCTGGTGCATTCTCCACGCTCTCGATAGGTGTCTTGTGCCCAACAAGAGTTCTAATATTGTTGATTCCATACCTTCGAGTAGGTTGGTTTGAGAGGACATCAACTGAGTAGAAATTCGACAGGTACTTACCGAATCATCGTTGGTCTTTCGAGACCGATACCCCAGCCGTGCACGCGAACGTCCTTTGGGAAGCCCATAGGTTCGAGCATCTCAGGGCGGAACATACCACTATTCCCGATTTCAACCCATTTTTGAAGCATGGGATGGAAAGCAAAGATCTCAAGTGACGGCTGCACCATATCAACACAATCGTCAAAGCCTGGTCTCCACAACGAGTTCATTGATACGAACCTCCGTGTACGGGTTGTATGCGGGTTTGAAACGGAGATCAGTCATACCCATTTTTTTGAAGAAGACCCGCATAAATCCTAGGATTTGGTCAAGGACCTCAAGACCGATACAAAGTGCAGATTCCATCGCAACTTACCGATGAGGTCAGCCAGTGTCAGATTTCTATCAGCAACGACACCTTCTACCTGATGAAATTCAGCCAAGTGTGTGGCATCCATCGTTTCGTTTCGGAATACTCTGTCGATGCTGAACAGCTTTGCTGGCCGGAAGCCTTCTTCTCCTACTTGCAGCGAAACACTCGACTTCAGCGCTTTACCCTCGTCGTCTACTTCTTCACCTCTGCATTTAGCAGCCAGTTTATAGAGCATGGATGCTGATGAGGCAGTGGTGTGTGTCCGGAGGAGAAGCTTGTGGGATTCTTCGTGGGACCAGGGTGTCCGATAGCCAATCGACCCGTACCCGCCTTGTTCGTGCACCTCAGCAACGCGCCTGTAGTAAGCCTCGGGAGGAGGCAAGGACGTCGACGGATCTATCATGATGATGAGGCAAAAGCTATTAAGAGAGAAACGAGATGCTTGCCAGAGAGGTAGAATGTATCTTGCAGTTCTCTTGCAGGATGAAGCTGGGGTACGAAGAGAGCGTCAAAGCACCAGAAACCTGACTCGACGAAAGAATTGGTTGGCATTTCTTCGAAGCTGGAACAGTTGTCAGGCAATCTAGCGGGAAGACGGACGTGAACATGCTGTACCCCATCTCTAAGAATATACTACGGATCTCTTCGCGAACTTTGAGGAGTGGGTGAAGTGCGCCACCCGACGTCGGGATACCGTCGGCTTCGAAGTTGTATTTCTTGAAGGACGCCGTCTTCCATGCACCACTATGGCCGATCAGTCTGCTGTTCTGCGAGAACAGAGAAAGAAAGCATACGAAGTCAACATTTCAACGGTAAGATCAGTTTCGGGTTTCGCGATGGACGTGCTGAAACTTGAACCCTTGTGCACAGTGAACCATTGCCCTTTCCTGGATGAACGAGGAGGTATAGTGCGTATCACCACGTAGAAAAACTGATGCTACCTTTGGATGATGAGTTTACGCTTTCGTAGCTCAGCCAGAGCCTTCTCGCCGGCCTGGAGAGTCCCAGTAGATTCCACCTCGCGTAGCTCAAGCTGAGTCGAATCTATTATTTGTGCAACCTCACGAATTCAAATGGGTAAATTAGCCGGATTAATGTCTCTTAATTCTGCGCGACTCACAGCCTTCATGAATCCACTTCCCTCCTTCGCTATCCAGTTATTCTTGAAAGCACGCCCTTGACCAACCTTGGCTGCCTCATCGCCCACTTTTTTCTTTAACTCCTGGGCTCCCACTGGGTTACCCTCTCCCTTAGCTGGTAGAGCAGCCCATACTCTGGCTTCATGCGATCCCTCTAGGACTATCTGTGCACCCTCAGGTGTGAGGGCATGAGAGGACGTCTCGTGGGTATCGTAAGAAATCATCTGCCAGATAAGTAAGCGGACCTGATCATGATCATATCGCAAACAAACTTTAACATGCCTCGCGACTGAGGAGGGAGTTCAGAGCACCGAGAATCGTGATCTGGGCTTCATGACTCGTAGCTGGATCTTGTTGTCCGGGTATAACAAGCGTCCTCGTATCTTGAATCGTGCCAACTTTGTCTAGTGTATCTAGGACGAGTTTTTGGAGTGATTCTGCCATTGAACTCTGTGTAGACTACCTGGCGGTGACTTGTGTTTTTTGTTCGCTCCGAATTCAAGATCGAATTGGAGTCAATCTCATCAAGGTCACGTGATATACATCTCCTCCGGTAATTGTACGATACTACAGTATTTGTGCTTCGCCGAATACCACCATGAGCAATTCAGGACCATCGGCCAACTCATGGCAAAAACTATGGCAGCAAGCATATAGTTTAGCGCAGCCGACCCTTTCTTCGATACGCGACACTTTGGATTCAACTACTTCACCGTATCCTCGTGTTATGCGCGTCGGGCAGCTCGACGCCAAACTACTCGATCAAGAGCTGGTACATTTGTTATGCGAACCACTCCAAAAGGCCCTGGGTCTCGTCAATGTATGTCTACATCTTCATTACCACCTATTCTTGACGGCCAAGAAGACCGCACTAAGAGCCCGATTCGATCCAGAATTAACTCTCATCATCCAACTAACGCTGTACAAGTTTTCGTTGTGGAAACTCGGAGCTAGTTATGGTGCTCGATTACAAGGATTGAAGTACAGCACTCCGAGCAGGCCCAGTGACCCAGCCTCTCGTACTCGTACGTCCTCATTACTTATCACGAGAGAGTTTATGGTCGACGTCCAGAACTACAGCTGGTGGACTGCCTCGGCGAACAATTATTATCCATGGCATACTTACCATTATCGTGCCCTATCTCTACAACCGTTTGCGTGCGCACGCATTGTCGCGGGCTTGGCCGGATACACCTTCAAGTGATACACGTCGCATGGCCTGGCAGATGCTCACACGACTGGAATCAGCGCATTCACTTCTCAGCTTATCGAATTTCGCTGTTTTCTTATTGAACGGTCGGCAAGTCGCGATTTTTTGAGCTGGATCTGGGTTTGACATGTTGCTTCAGGTATCGCAGTTTATCTGATCGGCTCCTTGGAATGTCTCTTGTACCTACTTCAAGTCAAGTCAAGCGTGAAGTCAGCTATGAGTTCATGAATCGCCAAATGGTCTGGCATGCCTTCACTGTACGTCTCCATTTTTTGGATTATTGTCTTCTCTCATGTTTCGCCTAGGAATTCCTTCTATTCTTGTTGCCCCTCATCAATGCAAGATCGGCTCAACGTCGAGTCACTCGATTGTTATCACAACTAACTTTCCCAACGATACTCTCGAACACTCGTAAAGGCGCTCTCCGGGGTTCCGTGCGGAAGCACGGTAAATACGAAGCACTTCCTGCAGATCAATGTGCAATTTGTGCTGAAAATGCGTCGTACACACTCAATCTGGGATACTCTGCGGATGCATTCTCTGTTGCGTCTGCCACGGAAGGCACATTAGAGACAACTAGAGAAGACGAGGTTCCACCTTTCCCCATCTATACCTCGTATATCACCTCCTGCGGACATGTGTACTGCTACCATTGCATCGCTGAGCGAATGATGCGCACTGCTGAGGAAGGACTGGATTCAGGCTGGGAGTGTTTGCGATGCGCGGAAAGCGTCAAGAGTGCAGATAGGTTGGAGGCGGAGGAGTCGATGCCAGCGCATTCAGATACAATGAGTGACTATGAATTTAGTAGCGATCTTGATGTGACTGATATGTCGGGTAGTGCGAGTAGCTACTTGGGTTCGCTCTCGGAATGAACCGACGGTCCTTTCTAGATGGATTGGTATCAATACATTGGTTTAGGCTACATGCTGGAACTATAATTAGCTGGACCCGCCATTGACAGACTTGAGCATGTCTACTAGGTTCCTCGTACTAGAGGATTTAATCAGAGCATAATGGGATTCTTGCAATCGTCGCCCGGCCGTGATGCTGTCGGTTACCCACTCTGGTTTAACTACGTGAACTGAACTTCTTGATTTTGTTGTCAAAATTCTGTGGGTTTTTGACCCATTGAGTTGTCGTGATGTCACGATATGTGTTGCACTACTTGGTACCAATCTAAAACGAGGGGCGTCGATAAGAACCAGTACACTTCTGGACTACGTAATTAAGCTACAAATTGGGAGACGTACAGCGTGGTCCCGCCGGCTTGTGCGATAATTCTTCTCATTTCGATGTCGGTGGTACCGCTGAGGTAACCATCAATGTATACGCGAACATTGCTCAAGACGCCCTTAGGAGATTCATCTCTTCGTTGAAGGGAGAGCTTCCGTGAACGGTGCTCGAAATAAGCTTTTGCGGAGATTCCGTGAGGGGTTCTGCCTTCTCCTCGCTGATGGCCAGTGGTAGCAGAAACGACGGTGTCTAAATGTAATGAGACAGGCGGTCCGAACAGTATCATGGGGGCTTACCTGAGCGCTCGTATATATTGGAGTGCGTGATGGGGTTTGAGTCGTCCGAGAGGGTGCTTAGAAGATGCTTCGTAATCGTAGAGGAGGATGGTTTCTTTCCGTCTACAGAAAGAGGTGCCGAGAGTCTGTGGCAGGTGGGAATTAGTTCAAGTATGAGTTGGGATGAGATCCAGTACTTTGACCATCGTTGCCTGTCCTCGTCCAGTTTTGTGCGCGGAGGGTAGGGAGCGGTAGACTTGTCTAGTGTAGTTGACTTTCTGACGGATAAGTACCTGTCCATGGCAGAATTCTACTCATAAGATAGTACAATGCGAGACATATTCAGGGTTGCATTGCACGTGACCGACGCGTCTTTGACATTGATCACGGGACAATATGGACTCAGTAATGAATCTAATGATCCAATTAATGCTGCGCGCTATCCGACCTTTATCTCTACTCCGTTTTGATCCCGCATTCTTCTCAAGGAAAATGTCAGCAAAGTCGTATCAGGACGCCATAAACTCCCTCAATACTCTTCAAAGCAATGCCGCTACGCTTGCGGCCGTAAGAGCCACGGGCATCCTCCTCAACGAGAATGCTATAGCAGAGATGAACGAGTTGGTCACTAGAATAGGACTCACGGTATACTTTACCTCCAGTCGTATCCTCCTATCTCATGCCTTCTACTCCAGCCCGACGACCTCAATGCCCTCAATGTCATTCACATCACCGGTACCAAGGGCAAAGGCTCGACCAGCGCTTTCACAGACTCAATCCTCCGACATGCAAGACCCGGGCTGAAAGTCGGTATGTTTTCCGCCTTTCTATACCATCTCTCTTCTCAACAGACGCAGGTCTCTATACGTCTCCACACCTTGTCGCTGTCCGTGAACGGATCAGAGTCAATGGCTGCCCCTTGTCAGAGGAGGAGTTTGCGAAATACTTTTTCCAAGTCTGGAAAAAGCTCCAGGATAATCCAGTATGCTCTCTTTCTCCCAGCTTTCAGACTTCAAACGCCGGACCTCCTACAGCCGATTACTCCCGGATCTCCACCCATGCCTGGCTATTTTCGATACCTTACTCTTATGGCATTCCATACATTCAAGGATCTTAAAGTTGACGCAACGATTCTGGAAGTCGGCATCGGTGGAGGCGGTGATAGCACAAACGTCGTCCCAAAACCAGTCGTGACTGGAATTACCGCTCTTGGAATGGACCACGTCGCAGTTCTGGGAGGTACCATTGAAGCCATCGCGGGACAGAAAGCTGGAATATACAAGAAAGACGTCCCCGCTCTCACCGTTGAACAACGCCACCCATCGACCGACCTAGAGGCTATCCTCAGAGAAACTGCTACGAATATCAAGGTAGGTGACAAATGCTGTCGTGTGAATCATCGCTAAATGCCTACAGGCGTCTGAATTCAGAGTCGTGAAGGAGCTCTCTGCCTTGAAAGATATCAAATTGGGCGCGCCGAAATCATTTTCCCTTCCCTTTTTTCCACTAACCTTTCTGTCTAGGTCTTTCGGGTAGACATCAGTTATCGAATGCAAATCTTGCGGTGGAACTGGCTCGTACTTTCATTTCTAAACATGATGGATCATCATACCCCGACCCGATACCTGAAGACTTCGTTGCGGGTCTGGAGAATACCAAGTGGCCTGGTCGCTGTCAGACAGTATCGGACCCTAACTACTCGTTGACAACTTGGTATCTTGATGGCGCACACACGGATGAAAGCCTCAAATGTTGTGTTGAATGGTTTGCTGATCCTAGCACATCTGAGTAAGTTTCCGTGATTCAAGATCTCGTTCTCAGTAATGACGTGGTTTGAATGCAGTAGACCTGCAAATGATGCGCGCCGCCCATTACGTGTCCTGATTTTCAACTGCACTAACGGTCGTTCAGGCGAGATCTTCCTCAGGACTATATTCAATGAGATCAAGACACAGCTTTCAGCTTTTAAGAGCCCTGAGGAAGCAAGTCGTTTCTTTGACCAAGTTATATTCTGCAGTAATGTTACCTATATTGATGGGCACTTTAAAGGCGGTAAGTGACACGGACTGTGTGCACCTCCCCGCATCTTTACCTGTCACACAGATTTGACCTCCGTCGCACTTGCCACTGCCGAGCACACTGGACCGACCACCCAAGACCAGCTTAAACAAGCTTGGTCAAATATGGTGGAAGAATTCCCCGTCGATGCGATCCATTCTCTGCCCTCTATTGAACATGCCATTCAGAAAGTTCGAGAATATTCGGCCACGAGACGTACGGACGTTCTCGTTACTGGTAGTTTGCATCTAATTGGAGGTGTCATTGAGGTAGCGGGATTGTCTTCTGTTGCTCTTGGAGATCTGTAGCATCGCTCCTCAGTGACGTATCTTGTAACACCCACACATAGATTGACCATCATCTAGATGTATCAATAGTTGGTACCTAACTTAAACATATCCGCTTTCAACAGGCATCATGAAGAACTGTCTTTTAGAAGATCGGAGCACCACAGCGAACACTGGATGGATTACAGATGCTTTTTGAGGGAAAAATTGGACCTTTGAAATATACCACATTCCTCGTCAAGTATCATCAATGTCTTCGAGCAAGTAGTACACGATGCAGAACAAAAAAAAAAAACTATCATTCTTTTGTGTCTCGGGCATGGCCAGGGGTCAGTGACTCAGTTCCGCCGGGTAGGAGGACCGGTTGTATAGGCAGCGTGTACCGCACATCAAGCTCTTCCAAGATAGTCTTAAGGTGACGCATGAACACGTTCCTGTGCGCCCAGCGCCCGCCCCAGTCTTGCCAGTTCGAACGGTCTAAAGTGAGATGAGTTATACTACGCAATGCGTTCATACGACGGTACACTTGCGTTCAATAGATATAGTGAGATAAATGGCATTTTGATACTCCATCTTGTCGATATTGACACCACAGCCTGACCATTCGCGGCTGTTTGCGACGACGTAAGCCTGTACACGCTGTTTGAGCTGTTCGACGATTTCCAGCGAGGTATCATAGGATATCGTGATAGTCGTACTCTCCCACCTGCCAACAATGAGTCTCGTGCATGCTGATGGAGGCTGGATACAACGCACATCGAAGTACTGCGACGCATGTTGTGAACCAGTTTCGTGGTAGATAGTAGGGAGTTCGGCACAATAATCTCTTGGCCGTCAACTCGTCGGAATATAGTGGAGAAGAGGCCAAACTCCTTGACGACAAGGTACTGCTCATCGATCATCACCAGATCCCCTACGTCAAACACATGTGTGGAGAAGATGAAGATAAGCTGGCGACAAGATTAGCGACCGTCTTCGACACTCGCAAAATACCTTACGGATTCGAATAGCGTTTGAGCTGAGTGGCCGAAGATGAATGAGAATCCAAGAATGATGGTTGCGAGGGGCACTAGCGAGGCCAACGTGTTGTTTCGATTGAAGATGAGCAAACAAGCAAATACGATAAAAAGCAGTGAAATGCAGACAAGGACTGCATCGAGCTTGGCCACCGCTGAATCGATGTCCTATTCATTTTGTCAACGACAAAGGGTTCCAAGTTTTCGGTTCTTCTCACCTTAAGACCTGCCGTCAGTGCTTTGCGTTCTCTGTAAATTCTTTGCACCGCTTCTCTGATCTCTTGTCTGCTGATGTCACCATTCCCATCCTTGTCAAAAAGAGTAAATGCCGCATGCTAGCTAGAGCGTCAGCTTGGGCACTCGGGAGCGGCAGAGAGAAACACACAGCCTCTGAAGTGGACCGGAAATACGGATAAAAGTCTAAGGAAATAAACGTCCATTTCATAAATCACAGGCATCACGAAGGATCAACAACGCACCTTCCACGATGAGGTGAGATCTCTCAGGATTCGTAGCCTTCAAGCCTTCAAACAACTTCTTCGCCAACTTCCTGGCCGAGTGAAGCTCTCCCAGTTCTCCGTTCTTGTGAAACTTGGAATTTTTTAATGCCACTTGCCCAATGGCTCCGCCGACCTGATCAACAAGGATAGAAGCCATGAAATTGCGCCGGCGACGCCTCGTTTCTGCTCGACTTAGTCCGCGTCGCTTCGTCTCCCGGGAATGGTGAGTGGCAGACTCATGCTGCTCGTGGGCGGGATAAACGTCCGGTGACGACATATCGTTGGGGTCCTTCCGATGCGTCCAAACACCTGTCAGTCCCCCAAGATCGAGCGACGCGCCTAGTGAGCTGAGCGCATTTCTGGGACCCTTCTTTCCGTGAACTGTTTGTCGATTGGTGGACACAGGGTGTGCATTCGAAAGCAGATCGAGCGCTTTCAACCCCAAGCGATTCTCGGCCAACCGGTCAGCGAGCGCATGCTGGTGGAAGTTGATGGCAACGAATCTCAAAAAGAGTTTTTCTACAAACAGGATCACGGTGGCGGTAAAAAGAGCCTGTTTGAGTCACATGAATACTTGTAACAGGACGACGTGCAACCAAGAAACAAGGGAATACCTGCATGACACGGTTGATGATGACCCAGTATGATCCTGGTGGATTATAGTAGGTTTGAATCACAGACAAGGCTATCCATGCCCATGACACGTCAAGAAGCAACTTCAGCCAAGCGGATACCGCCAATGTGAGCTTTAGGATGTCATGATCAGGAGAAGCTTTGAAATCGACGACCGAGGTAATGACACACCTCTACCTGCGTCTTCAATCGCTCTACCTGGCCACCGAGGAGTAGGATGATGGTAACGACAGTGTTCGGTAACAGGTCGACAACCAAATAGGTCGCGCAAGATGCTGCCCATATAATAGAGAACCACAAGGACCATGCGTGCGCTTGAGGGCGTACACCTCCGCTGTTTTGATACTTAAGTTCCACGACCAAAAGCGGGGTGATGAAAAACGCGGCGCCAATGACCCCGACCAAGAGAGTTCGGACGGGACGTGTCAGTTTCATAAACGCGAGCCAGAGGGCCCTGCCTCTCCGAGCATGCTTTCCTTGATGGGTCTCTTCTTCTGCACCTGAAGGCTCTTTGTCCCAGTCGAACTCGTCAGAGGTATTCGTGGAAGTGTCTGACTCGACTTCCACGTGTACATCACAGTCGCTCCCCTTCTCGTCCTGGCACTGTCCTGAAGAGCCATCCGCACCATCTCCTGGCTCTGAGATACTTGAAAGGCGAGTTTCGCAAATGTCAGCGGGCTGTCGTTTGGATGTCATGGGTAAAGCATGGGAAGAGGATAAGGATAAGTGGAGTAGTGAGAACGTTTCAGTGCTCCGACGAGTTCTTGGCGATTTCCCCGCTCGGCATCATATGAGGGTATTTGCTCATTTATATATAACATTCACTACGCCTGTACCCAGAATGGTGCTGGTATGTTCTACAGATAGGATTGGAGTGCGTGGCAAGATAGCTTGCTCTATTGCCCATGGCCCTGGACTGTCAACACCTGAGACATAGTCGATCGCTGTTGCCAGAGGAAGCTGAAGATACAAGCCAGAGTAGTACGGAGAAATCTTCCGTTCCCCAACCAAAGCATCGAATTTACGTGCAAGTATCACTGCAGGAGACGTCGCCTCACGGTCCTAGAGTCGCTGCCCACCAGAGGAGGTGGTGAGGCTGGACGCTTGTGCTTGTGATGATGACATGAGGTGAGCTCCACAGTCACGGCATGATAAGATAGAAACTGGCAAAGGCACTCACACGGTCACTTGACAAAACAGAATCTTGGGCAAAGATCGAAGCACCAAACTGTCGAGTTGGCAGAAAAGAGGATTCCTCACAACCATCGACCGACTGTTCTGAAGTTATTATTCCTCCGCGTAGAGTGCTTGCTCCGAAGGGCTGGGTAGGAGGTGGCTCTTCCAACCCATTTACGTCAATCAACGCCGGATGCGTTGACTGTTGTGTGTGTCGACGTGCTAACGCGCTCTGACCGAATTGCTGGGTTGGTTGAAGGTCTGCCTGGCCCTCAGTAGGCCCAAGGATGTCCCTGGCTCTGTTCAGGATGCTCTCACGTGTCTCTGGCAGGGACCTGACGGTGGGAACGACTTGCTGGCGTTTGAGCTTCTTCACTGGAGGGACGACTAAATCCATCAGAGTGGCGGTCGCGTTCTCGTTCGTGTCATTGACTGGTATTTGTGAAGATGCGGTGTTCTGGGTAAGGGACAGGATGGCAATTTCCTTTTCGATGAGAATTCTGATTGTATCTTTGGTCAACGCATTTTTCTTTGCGCACTGTTGGATGTGAGTGCGCTTCTGCTTGGCTGATTTCCTGCTTGTCCACTGTAGTCCGCAGCCGATGCATTTGGACAGTTGAGTGAGCTGAGAGTCGGGCAAGTGGTCGGGAGGGTCTTTCCTGACAGCAACGGTGGGTCGAGATGGGAGGCTGTCGGTGGATGGGGGTGCGCGCGAGGGCGAGGGGGGGGATTTATAGGCAAAGCGAGAGAACTCTAACACGTGATGAGGCATTGTTAGTGGTTCTTTCGAAGTTCGCTCACCGTCAGGATTGCCTTCTGTGACATCATCGCGTCTTCTGCGTTGCTCTCGCTCCGGCTCAGAGTCTTCGACGACGTCATCGACTTGTCGCATGACACGGAACGACGGGACGCGTTATTTGCGTTTGTTTGTCTATAATGAGTCGCGACTCGGGTACTTAAGTCACAACTTGAAAGGCTTCCGTCGCGATCGATGATGAACCCGCCACTAAAGTCGGTTACCCCCATCGTCAATGAGGATGAGCTCTTGCATATCGTCACCCTTGCCGCGTCCCAGGTCCCAGAACAGCTCAAAGTTTCCACAGACCGCCTCAAAGTCCTCCTCGACAGCCACGCCGGCACCTACAATGCTCTCCACCGCATTGCCGCAGATCTCTCTCAACCTCTGCAGGTCAGACAACAGAGCATCATTCAATTCAAGAACGCAGCTCTATCTCACTGGAGATCCCGAAAGTCCGTCCTCCCTTACTCCTCCGCCACTTGCACCCCTTTGATCACTCTTTCAGGCTCTTGAGCGAAGATGACCGCATACAAATCCGTCATCGATGCTTCACTTTCTTATCCGAGGAAGATGACACTGTCCGTTCATCCTCAGCCGCTCCTATGCCTAACTAATCTTCCCTAACAGATCGCCGAGTGTAATGAGTTGACTGTCGCAAAAATCGCTCGGATGGACTATCCGCACAATTGGTGCGTCTGGACACACCGTTCAGCCATTCGCCGTTTACAATACAGATGTATTAGGCCATCCCTCTTTACACAAATTATGCCTGTCGTCGAAAGTGGCTTGCTCTCCTTGGCCAGCTCCCCAAATGCGACTATTCAGTCAACACTCGCCTTGAGACGCGGTTTGAAAGTCCTCAACTCCGTCATCAAAGAGTTTTCCAGCGTGAAAATGCTCACAGGCGTCAAAACAATGTGCCAGGTATGACTAGCACCTTCCTAACACTACAATTCTTGTTCATCCTTGTCGTCAGATCACGGACCAGCTACGGAACATCATCCTCGCATACTATTCCCAGCTCTCTCCCACAATATTGAATATAAATGGCTTGCTGGGTCAAGAGCATACCGTCGTTTCTCTCACAGTGGCTCATCTCATCTACAAATGTCTCGTCAAGATGGCATTGTGGTCATGGCCCCGCATCATCAGGGACGAGAAAGGCGACCTCGCAGGGCTTAAAGAATGGGTAAGTGTCTTGTTAAGGATCGATGCTGAGCCAGGTTCTTTGACCTTTGCTGTCGTAGTTCCTTCAATTATTTCAGAGTTCTACCGCTCAGCTTACGGCGCTTTCAGAGCTACGTATCAGCCTTGTTCTCGCTGTACGAACTATGCCGGCCTCCGATCCAATTACGACCCTCTCCATTGACCGATTAACCCATCACATCCGTCATTTCGGCAAATTCTTCAGAAGGTTACAGCAACTTGATACCGCAAAATTTGTCGAACTCCCAGCGTGTAACGACATGGTTTTGTACTACTGGTCTAAGGTAGTAGAAGCTACCAACCATCGTTCAGGAGACATCATTCAAGGTATGAGAAATTTGTCGGAAAGCATTCGTAGGCTCTAACCTATATTTCTTTTATATTAGATTCACCTGCCGCCGTCTACCCGGTTCGATTCCTCGTCCAAGCAATGGTCCTTTTTAAAGAAAACCTCGCCAAATGGACCCCTTTCCGAAAGGGCAGTCTAACTACTGAGACCAGTATAGACAATCCCTAGGACGACCTATTCTATGCTGATATCCCATCTGCAGCGTTATCACAGCAGTTTGTCGAAGATTCAGTCCGGCTGCTTGTCACACGTTTCATTCCTCTCAATCCATCCGATCTCGAGGGCTGGATGGCTGATCCTGAAGAATGGGTTAACGAAGAAGACAAAGAAAACGAACAATGGGAATATGAGCTTCGCGTACGTTCTCACATTTCGTGATCTCCATCTATTTCTAAATGGTGCAGCCCTGTGGAGAACGCGTCCTCACAACGCTCGCGGCACAATACCGGGACTATGTTGTCCCTTTGATGGAATCCACTTTCAAAGCTATGATTGGTGAGCCTCCCAGCTTGAAGTTGTTTCTGTGTAGCATTCGTTCACCCCCCTAGCGTAGAACAACCAACCACCGATTTAGCGAGCGTCGTTCAAAAAGAAGCGCTGTATTGTGCGATAGGAAGATGCGCTTCTAAGCTTCGTGATGTCATCCCGTTCAACGAATGGATGCGTCACAAACTTATAGTCGAAGCTAGAGAGACAAATCCAAAGTAAAATCTAATCAAAACATTTTGCGGCATCTGACAGCGATTTAGCTTCCCAATTATCAAGCGTCGTATTGCATGGTTGATTGGCAAATGGATCAGTGATATGTGTGCACCTGCATCAGATCCTGTAATTTGGGAAATTCTAGTCCACCTGTTACAAGACAGGAGTGTTGGGTCTGATGCTGTTGTTCGGCTCACTGCTGCCAATGCACTACGCGAGTGCGTGAATGTGAGTAAACTCATAACTAGTCAATGATCGCAGAACTGAAACCTACTAGACCATCAGTTTTGACGCAGCTGTCTTTGCTCCTTTCTTGCCTGCTACCGTTACGGAGCTGATGAAGCTTATGAGCGAAGCTGACACAATAGAGATGAAACAACGACTCGCAAGGAGCTTGAATGTAGTTGTTAAACGTGCCGACCAACAAATCGTCCCACACATACGGATGATCGCAGAAGTAATCCCTACTCTATGTGCGCACACATTACTGGTTGGTGACTCGTAGCTGACTATACATTTTCAGGGACTGTTGCTGGGGAAGAGTGGTTGTTCAAGGCACAGCTCCTAGAGGTTGTGAGAAGTTTGATCATAGTACGTTTGCTGCTGCGCAATCCAGCATTGCTCACTGAAGGCACCGTAGTCGTCCAGAGAATATTCTGCTTCTCTCGTACCACTTGTAATCCCCTTAGTTCAGGAAAGTTTGTCGCCTGGGGTAAGTCTTCATGCCGATCCCTCTTCAACCGCTCAAATTCCACGTGAAGGTGGCCATCAACCTGGACGAGGATGGCATCAACCTCTGGCTTGCTGCACTTCGAAACTCTACGACCCTCCAGAGTGCTTCTACTTCGAACCTCCTTCAACTATTCCCTCTTGCTATGGCATTACTCGCAAGTAATTTGGATTTGTTAGGGAAGATTACATTTATTGTTGAATCCTATCTCTTTGTGGACGCGTTCCTTGTTCTGCAGGTATGTTAGTAAAATACCCATATCTTTCATCACCGATAACCCTTTCAGAACTTTTCGTTGGACCTCATGAATGCAGTCATGAGTGTCATGCTTGGCCAAGCACTCCAGACGAACCAGAGAGGCGTTTTAAACTGCGTGAACTTTATGCTGCAACTGGCTCCCTCGTCATTGTGGGGGGAACCAGTGCACAGATCTGGTTTCTTCAATCATGTTATAAAAATTCTCGGCGACGATGACGTAGGGATTCGTTTCTGTGCTTGGTTGTGTAGTATTCAGCCATGTGACAGAGCCCCTCAACCATGCTGACAGAGTGTGTCTTTGTCCTTGCCCGTATCGCGTTAACAGATCGCGAGATGTTTACTCGTCTCGTATCTGCTGCGGCCCAAGTTGAAAATGTACACGAAGAAAAGGTCTGGGAAGTTATCTTGGATCACTTTTGGAGACAGGTACCTAGTCCCGTTTCTCTTGTTGCACTTCGAATCTTATTTTGTTACCTGTTAGTTTGACCATATGTCGGAGCCGCGGCACCGCAAACTTGTTGCTCTCGGGGTTGCGTCTCTTGTTTCAACTGGTCGCCCCGAGGTACTCGAGCGCGTGCCAAATGAGATCTTCAATCTTTGGACAGACGTCCTCTATGAAGTGAGGGAAAGTCGCAATCATACCGAGGATGGTGAAGACGGGTCAGTTCTTAACAAAAGTTGTTGGTGTCGCCTAATTAGATGTATCTATCAGTGGCCTCAATCTCTACTGGGATGTAGACAGTGTCCCAGCATCATATTACGCCGAGTCTGGAGGAACCCTGGAGTACGACCGTCGCAAATCGGTACATTCATCTTGTGTGCTGCGAATTAACATTGACTCAGTAATTTCTAGTTATACGAGCATGATCCGGTGCGGACTCTTCAGCTTACGGCGTCACTTGCAAGTGCGTTGCAAGAAGCGGAGAGGGTTTGTGGAGGCGTGCACATATTCAAGCTCAACTACCTTGACAAAACAGATCCTACAGTACTCAAGCAACTTCAGACAGAACTCGCCGGTTAATGGGTAGATTGCGGATACAGTTGCATCTCTGGAAACTTTTTCTGTGCTTTTTTCTTGGAAGATTTTACCTTCTCTCCTCATCTAATTCTGGTACTCAACCTGCTGTCGCGTTCTCTCGTCCTGCATATCAGTTAAACAGATTACATATTACTCAAAAGAGTCACAACATCATCGAGTCATATGGCCTAGTGTAACACGAATCGCATTCTGCCTCTCCATTGCGGTCGGTACGCGTATCGGAATAGATAATGGTGAACCTTCCGTGTAGTTCGCACTCTCAGCTCCCGAACTGGGTGTCTCGGTCGGTTTAGTATGGCAAGGACAGCCTGGGAGGCAGTAGTTGGTGACGGCGGCAGATGCACCTTCTCGGGATTCGACTGCATTTCCGCGAAAATACTTGGCAGCGAATGGGAAAGCATAAACGAGCAAAACTGGAAAGGGGAATGGACATGGGCTGGAGTCGATGTCGCGCGCCCATATCTCCTGATCGCACGAGAATTGCGTGAGAAGCGCTAGTAGAATGATCCCTGCTGCGTATAAGAAGACTTGGAGCTTTAGTCAACTTGCGACTGATTGATTGGTATGCAAGGGAGATACCTAGCGCAGCATTGGTCCAGACCAATGCCACTAGAGCTTCGTAAACGGCAGTGAATCGGGAGCGAAGGGCAGCATCGGATTCAAATGCGAAGAGACCGAGCACTGTGGGCCAGATGATTAGCAGCGCACCGTACCAAGCTGCTCCAGACTTGCGTATCTGAAAGGGAAGGAGGGCGAAAACCCATGTTGCCTCGACACAGACGATTTGTGGAGAGAAAAACATCTTCTTGAAAGTCCTTTTTTTTTAGGAATTTGTAGAGGAAGGGAACAACAGGGAATGTTGAGTAACTCACGTCCAGACAGCGCCAGCGAATGCGAAACAAGGAATAGCTACCAGGGCACCAAAGTTGTTGGACTTGCTGTAGCCATGAATCCAGAGTACGACAGCAAGGAAGATGCACGTAAGGGATAACAATGCAACCACACCTGACAAGTCGGATTCACCAGTCCCGAGACTGGACATTGGACGAGGATTGGCTTACCCATCCAAAGCTTACGAGCGGTCCTGAAGCTAAGACCCATGATCAAGAACGCGATGAGTCCGGTGTATACTGACATAGCTTGTTTGGAGCTTGGGCTGCAACATGGTTGCGGCTAACGATGGCCAGCCACTACTAGCATGATAGTAGTCGATCGACGACAACTTCAATGCCGTTGCACCGCCACTGCGATGCGGAAGTACTTCCGATACCGTTGAACTCGGTATCTTACCACTGGAGTCTGGATGGCATCACCCAACGACGGTCAGTATTCCGACCTACACCGAGAGCTATTGACCTACTAGATGGCAGAATACGATATCCATTTGCACAACTACGCGGAGGACCACGGGGATGTCTCCAAACCCACTTGTGAGCAGCTCTCTGAAATACTACCTCTCTACTGCTCATGACACCTTCCTCAAGTCCGTTCTCGCGCCAAGGAATTCGTCGAGTTCCATGATCAAGTCGAGGTGTGTCGACTACAATGAATGCTGTCATGTACCTGACGCGTATAGCAGACCAGTGTTCACCTCTTGGATTCATTAGAGTCATTCCTATCCACCTTCCAGAGGGACTTGTCGGCCGTATCTGGTCAAATATCTGAACTCCAAGAGCGTAGCACCAACATTGACAATAGACTCAAGAGCCGTCGGGTTCGGTGTCTCTCACCCTTTCTTTGTTCTGTCAGTAAACTTGCTTACAGACAATCGAGAAACCCTTGTCAAGTCTCATATCCGACTTGACCATCCCGCCCACACTGGCCACTACATTACTCGACACCGAAGTCGGAGAAGCATGGATACCAGTAGTTACTGACTTCGAAAGGCGGCTCGACACCCTACGCGCACGGTCACGCGTCAAGGCTGCTAGAGAACTGGCGGATGTTGTGGAGGCTCTCCGGATAGTCGTACGTTCTTTACCACCTGATCCTTGAAGGAAGTACCCACACAGATCCATAAGACAGCGACGAAACTTCGCGCCTTCTTCCTTGCGCTGTTGAACGCGATAAAGAATAGCGTGACGACCAATATGCAGGTGTTGCAGTCTTCTGGGTTCCTCAAATACCGTACTTTGTTCGGTTTTTTGAGACGTCAAGCTGAACCCGTGGCAAAGGAGGTACAAGAATCGTATATCGCTGCCACTCGCACATACTATGAGACTGCGTTTCGACGATATATTCGTAGCCTTGGTTGGCTGAAGGTAAGCTTTCGTTATCATTAGCCATCCATCCGTGATCGATGGTTTCAGGCTCGGGTTACTGAAAGGTTCGAAAGTATCGGAACAATGTCAGCAGAGAATGACGGTGCTCGCGTAGACTTTGAGCGCTTGACCTACGCAAAGTTAGAAGGACCAGGTGTCATACTTGCGTATCAGGCTGACGATAAGGCTCATGTAAGTGCGTCGACTTTATTCATTGGTGTACGAGCTAAGTTTCATCACAAGAAAGAGCCGCTCGAAGCTATCCTGAGGTCCCTCTTCTTGGTTTTGATGGACAACGCGACAGCAGAATATTCATTTGTTGCATCGTTCTTCTTCGCTGAGCCCTCGGCACCCCCACTCTCCGCTAAAGGGCTGGAAACCGGACAACCCTCTGTCACATCGGAACCTCATGGTCGTAAAGAAGTCGACGACAACGATTCCGCGACTGATTCAGAAGCGAGGACACCAGTCCCGAATCCTGAAGTTGTTGAACCCCAAGGACTCTGCCGTCTCGCCACCATGGACAAGGCTGAACGAACGGAGCTTAGTGCCATTTGGAAGAAGATTTTTGACCCTGTTCTGGAGTATACCAAGGTAGGTTATGGGCGTCGAAGCCGGGAGAGTGAATCTGACAGTTATTTTTTTCATCCATCTAGACATTCTTGGGTTCCGTCATCGAACCTCTACCGCCGCCGACTCCCCTTCTGACTATGGTCCGACTGACGGAAGCTGTCACTGCAGAGGTTCAGAAACGCCAGTGTTCTCCTTTGGAAACCTTCTTCTTCACTATGCGCCTGCAGCTTTGGCCTGTATTCCAAAAAGTCATTTCGGAACACTGTGATTCACTCAAGAAATTGTCGGAACGTCCTAGCGGCTACTTCAGCAAGGCGCCTGTGACAACTGATGCGTTGGTGTTGAATGCAAGTATTAAAGTGTTCACCTATTGCCAACTCACCTGACTATCTGCAGGTTTGCAAACGCTACATTAGCTTGTTCCAGTCGCTGGTCTTGTTGACGGAACAGAGTGAAGAGACCATGATATTCAGCAAGTGAGCTCTTGGCGTCACGTCCATGGATCCTATGGATTAACTTTCGTGTAGTCTTTTCCGACTTCAACAGGAGTTGAACAAGCTCATTCTCCGACACACGGAACAGATCACAGATCCAGTCGCAAGAGCTACCAAGCAATCCTCCATCTATGAGGTACTCTTGCAAGGTCTAATCGTAAGTCCCCTCTGCAATGTCCAGTGTGGAGCATGCAAACACGTCTAGACAGAAGGGGACGCGTCTTACATCCCACCCCAAAGCTCAGGGCGAGCTCAGCTTTTGGACACAAAAGGAAGAGGGAGCTCGAAGAATTATCATATCTGCTGGTAAGAGGAGACAGCCTATGTGAAAAATATGCTACTGTTTTTTTGTGTCCTTGGAGTGGAAGATGATGTCCATTTTGCGAGGATCCGAGTATAAATTAGCGAAAGGTACTCCTGACGGTAAAATAATAGATGGCTATAGAGAGCAAGAAAAGTAAGGAACGTTGGATGCAATTTCAAGGACCTGTTAAATGTATGGTGGGCTTGGAGCTTTTTCAACGGAGGCAGATCACGGCGATTAGCGCCGAGTGAAGCATGTCAAATACTGAAAAGTTACCTGTGATCGGGCTTTTGCATAGATGGGAAAGACGCTTTTAACAGACTGGTGGTGCCATTGGGCTTCCCTATTCCAAGCTTATTCAAGACATCCCGCACTTCGCCCGATCCAGTTGTCACTGCTCGCTTCTTGAATCTAGGCTTCGGCTTCGTTGGAGCCATACGAGGTGTTTGCATATCAAATGATAGCGCATGATCAAGTGTTGACACAGAGGGGACGCGAGCGAGGGTCGGGTTAGAAGCCCCTGCGCGACCTTCTAGAGCTTCCCTTAGATCGGTAACGCCGACGCCACGTACAGATCTGGTCAGGCTCTGAAGGGAAAGGTTCTCAATGGCCATCAGCGCAGGTGACAGCTTAAGTAACGGAGATCCATTCTCCGTCAAGGGTCGGTGTGTGTTAGGTCGTTCGAGGGCTAATGTGGAATCAGTTATTTTGTAGATACGTGGGAGGATTTTTAAGGCTCACAATCTTTTAGGGCGGCTTCTGCAGACCATTGGGCAGTCAATCTGCGCAGTAAGCCTTGCCGATCCAAGCCGGTCGCCTCCTGAACGGTTTTGGAGGAAACAATCAACGAGAGTGCTTCTTCAGCGTTCACATGTGACCGTTCAGCCACCATCTCTGATTCCGTAACCGGAGGGAACATAATCTGCTCTTCTGGTGGGCGTAAAACACCTGGAGTAAATTCTGCCACTTGCGGAAGAGCTGGAGAACCATGCGATGAAGCAAGTGCCTGTGTGAGACCCAATGCATTAGCACCAAAGTAGAAAAGCTTTGCGTCGCCCTTACACTTTCCGCGAGTTTTATCAGCTCAGCGCACTCCCACACTTGACCAATGACAAGCCAGACACGGGCAATAACTTCCTTCACCGCTTTAGCTCGTTGTCGAGCGGAAAGATCCGACTCGTCCTCTATTTGGGAAGCTGCGTCTAGTGAGAGGAGCATAGGGATTCCGGTTAACAGGCCCCGGATAGGAACCTCTTCATGGATGGCAGTGAGAACATGGAGGATAAGCGCATGGTCCGATAAGGAGGCGAGGCTCGCGGATGAAACCTTCTGAGTACAATCTAGTAGCCTCTGGGTGTTGGAAGCTTTCCGTGGCCGCGTGACGGTACCCGCAGAACGGCGGGAGGAAGAGGGTCGGGATAGTTGTATCTCTGCGATTTCCAAGCTTTGCCCAGGTGGGTCAGTGCTTGGAGTTGTAGAAGAGACTCCTATGGATGGGAGGTCGCCATTCAACGAATAAGCCGGAGATGGTGAAAGGTCAGTGGCAGACCCAAGTAAGGACGAGGTAGCCAGCATGAATAGATAAGCGTGGGTAGCGTGTAATGACCGCGTGCCAGGATCGCCGAATAGCAGTAGGCTGATGTTCTGGATAGAGGAACTTTCTTCCGCTGTTTGCCTTGAACGTTTTGTGCCTCCGGAGAGGCCACGTCTCGCAAGTTCTTGGCGCATGTATGCTACCAACGTATGAGCGTAGTCACTCCTCACCGCGTAATCACCATCACACAGAAGATTCAGTGTTTCATACCATATCTCTCCAGACACTCTCTTCCGCTGGGGAGCTTGGGGACTTGGTGACGAAGTACCGCTGCTCAGTAAAAATGAAGGCTCAGGAGACGTCATGATCTTGTCATGGTCATCCTTTTTTGCTGCGCCTGCGACCAGGATGAGACCGGAAAGCCCAGCCAACAAGCATCTGATTGCTTGTGACCGCCGTTTGTTGTATTCGTCTCTCTCTAGGAACGGCGAGCCATGAACTTCGACCGTCACAAGACGACTGATGAGTTCGCTAGCCAGGTCCTGGATCTGGTCGGAGTAGTAGACGTGAGTGCCGAGGGAGCTAATGCTCTCCACCAACAAAGGAAGTAAGTCGTCGTCGGGGCTGACTGAGACTCTGCGGAGGACGAGTGTGATGAGGTTGGATACAATATCTGAGGTCGAGAGGTTGACCAAAGGAATTGGTGAAGTGAAGACTGTGGTGAGCATCTTTGTCAATGTTCTCTGTTGATGAGTAGAGACCGGGGTATCGTGTGTCTCGAGCAGACGCTCGACTAGCCGGGATGGAACGGCATATCGATATTGGTACTGTGTCCATTCGCACGCTTTCCGAGCGAACCAGCGGCATTGATCCACCTTGCGCCAGAGCTGTTGATCATCCATGGTCTCAAATGCTGCCTGCAATATAAGACCAATCTGAGCAGCATTCGAGTGCCGCAAAAGTAGGGAGAAGGCACGAAGGGATGCTGTGAGGACGTCCGCGGACGAAGGACCGGATTCACCGTCAACGTGAAGATGGATGGATGCCGCCCTCCGTTCACCAGGAGGACGAGTACGAAATTCTGCCATATAGACTGATGGTGAATTGTCCTTGATGGCGGAGGTACTGTAAATTTGGAGGGGTAAGCTGATGGCACTGGTCACGCAGGACATGGAGGTACCATTCATCGAGGGACTTTGGATCGGATTGCAAAATATGAAATAGGAGAGCGCGGATGATCCGGGACGCCTGTGACTTGAACTGGGTAGAAGAGATATATAAGGCTTCCGAGTTCACTACGCCGGTGATTGCAGCTAGGCCGACCAGACGTGTCCTGGACATTGGGTTGAGATTGGGAGTGGAACGGATGAGGACACAGTTTACCTATTTCTTAACTCGTAATCGACAGATTTTATCTCTGTGGTGGACTGTTTTGCGAAGTGACCGAGCACAACGAGGTAATTCTGAGTCATTTCGGGATCTACGCCGATGGCATGACCATCGGTATACGTGCACCACGCAGTAAGCTGTAAATAGTTAGGGGTCGTGCAGGGAGATAGCGAAGAGATACGGACGACGCTTGCTGCACGAGCAGAGATCTCCAAGTCAGAAGAGACAAGATCGAGAGTGATTTTGAGACATGAAAGCAGGGATGGTGAAAGGAGAGAAATGTCGCGGCGGCATTCGATGGCCAAGGCGCGGAGGATGGCGAGGGTGATAAGAAGGGAACTGGAATGAAGGTGAGGGAAGGGACAGTGGAGAACACAAGAACGCTCACGCTCGTGCACGCGGGTTTCCTGCTTGTGCTTTGGAGCATTCTGTTCTGGAGTGCTTCTCCAACTCGGCACCGAGCTTGTGAATCTTGCCTGGACGGTTAGTTGCATAATAAGTTAGACGAGACAATTCGTGGGCATTCGGACGATACTCTGGGCCAGCAGAGGGGAGTGCGGACCAAGCTGGGTAGCAGGCCGCCACTAGTGACACGTGATGGGGAGTGAAGAGGTGCATCAAGAAGCAAAACGACGAGCACTGAACAACTGCATGCAACGTAAAATATCGTGGGAACTTCTACCTATACTTCCACCTCGCTGTCCTCTCCAAGTACATCAAACCCTCCCCAGTCAAATCCAGCTGGGTCTACGACAACATCCTTGAGAATCTCGAGGACCTCGGCATGCGACGCCTCTATCAGGTGCATCCATTGCTTGCTGATCATCCAACTAGCAACACCCTTCGGGGGTACCAGTATCCCGTCCTTCGGCGGACCAGGAAACCGCTCTCTCCGCCCCACCCCTCGTCGAGGACGCTGTGCGTTGTCTGCTTTGTCTTCCTCATCCAGTGCATCGAAAAACCGTTGCAACCGGAGGCTACGCCACGAAGAGCCTCGTATTCGGAACCAGGTGGTCCGGGTGCCGGTGCCAGTGTCTTCTTCAACCTCGGACTCCTCTGACGACATACATTCTATTTGGAGTGCCCCATCAAACGTAACATGCTCAAACACCGCCATTTTATTTCGTGCATCCGACCGGTTCCCAAGTTTCTTGCAAAACAGACACTCAGCGAGTCAACGCATGCCCAGTAATTGCGCAAACATACCACTTTCCGTCGACTCAGTCGCCGGGCACGCTGTGCCTTGAGGTCTTCCCGTTGTTTGTGAGCTCGTGCCGCAGAATCATCCCTCTGCGCTTTAAATTTCTGTCGAAACGTCACAAATGCCTGATCAAATACCGAATCCAATGTCTTCTTTCCAAAGTCCTTGTCTGGGACGTGCTTATACAGTTTCCGATTGGCTTTGAGGTCTTTGAGCACTCGCTCCTTCATGCGTCCGTTATGCACGGACTGCCTCGGCGTCTTGTCCCATACAAATCGAACAGGTTCGTCAGGACCCAAGGCTGTGCCTTCGACATGGCTATCTGGCAAGTCTTTGTCCGTTTCGACCATCATAATACGCAACAAGTGATTGCGCATAGCGTGCTTGATAACGTACGATATCAGCAAAGACATACTGATCAACTGAAACCAGGATGGAATTACCTGAATGGTGAGACAGCGTGTGTCGTGGTGATTTTTCCTACGCACACGATACTGAAGGGGTGGTAAGTCGTCATCCGTGTTCGCCTCTTCCTCGGTGTCCGATCCTTCCATAGAACGCCCCTTTGCGTTTCGAACAGACGATGTAGGGTTTACATTGATAAAGCGAGTAGGAGGTAGTAACGGCGACGGGAGGTAAGAAGCTGAAGTCGATGCTTCTGCGGAATCAAGTACAGGAACTGTCGACGGCCCGGCTATAGGTTGACCCGCTGCTGGGGAGGGGTATGTCGCAGGAGTTGAGGGGTGCGATAGAGTGGGGGAGGTACTAGGAGTCGGCTGCTGTGGCGAGGAAATGAGCGAGGCATACTCCAGCTGCGGATGTTGTGGCAACGCAAGATTGCTCTGAATATTCATAGAAGCTTCAACCGATGACGAGGACGCGGGGCTGCGGAAAGCCACACGCGCTTTCAGTGCAGTGATCTCTTGCCGCATCTCGAGCATACGACGTTCCATTTCCGCCTGACGAAGTCTGTATTTGGCTTCTTGCTCTTGTTCCCAAGCAATCCTCCGCTTGCGCTCTATTTCTTGTGCTTCCCTCGTGGAAGCCAGGAAACGCAAGAGCTCCTGCACCGCATGGATTCCACCGCTGTGTGGGTTGGTGGAACGTGCAGGACTGTAGCCACTGTGGTGCATTGAGTCAAGCGTGCAGGAAACACATACGCTGGTTACTCACATCGGTGGGATAGGGGGTGTAGCAGGTGGCCTGGGTGGTTCAGAGATAGCTAGTTCGAGTTCACTACGATGCGGGGCGTGTTGCGGTGCAGCCGGTTGTAGGGCAGGTGGTGGTCGTTGGTTTCCAGAGACGTGCGTTGGCCTAGATCTCGGCTGCGCGTAATACGGGTTAAGAGCATCGGAGAGCTCGCTGGTGGGCATACTAGAGAGCCCTACGATATTTGCAACATCAAGCTTTGCAGGGTGGTGTTTGCATATGTTTGATTTAGAGGGTCTTGCCTAACACGGCACAACCAGAAAGACGCGTCAGCGGAGCACATACTCACGATACGTCAACGCGCAACGATTATGGACGACATAGGAAGCCTCATCGGAAATCAGATCAGGGCCAACATGCGCGTCCCTGTCGACACTACCATCCCGGACAAGTGAGTCGTCCCCTACCCCCTGACACAGTGCGTTCATGTAGAAAATACAGTGGAGAAGTCATTCATATCTCATCGTTGGCGCTGTTGAAGGTGCGCAGCGACCAATTCATTCATATGTGAAAGCTTATACTTGTGAAGATGCTGAAGCATGGACGTGCTGGTGTTCCCATGGAGGTCATGGGCCTCATGCTCGGAGAATTCGTCGACGAGTACACGGTGCAAGTCATCGACGTTTTCGCCATGCCCCAATCAGGCACGACAGTCACCGTCGAATCTGTAGATCACGTTTTTCAAACAAAGATGGTCGATATGCTGAAGCAGACTGGCCGGTGAGCAATCCTCGTTGCGTGCCTGCTTTCGCGTTCATTGAATTTGTGTACGCCAGACCCGAGATGGTTGTTGGGTGGTACCATTCACATCCAGGGTTTGGGTGCTGGTTATCGAGTGTCGACATCAACACACAACAAGTACGATTGTCGTTAATTAGCCATGCACGATCTCACTTTTTCCCCCAGTCATTTGAACAAATGCAAAATCGCTGTGTTGCGGTGGTCGTTGATCCCATCCAGTCTGTGAAAGGCAAGGTAGTCATTGATGCTTTCCGTCTCATCAATCCCCAGACCGTGCTTGCGGGTCGGGAGCCACGGCAAACAACATCCAACATTGGACATATCAACAAGCCTTCGATCCAGGCACTGGTTCATGGACTGAACCGCCACTATTACTCTATTGCCGTCAATTACCGCAAGACCGAGCTAGAGCAAGCAATGCTGATGAATTTACATAAGCGGAACTGGACAGAGGGTCTGAAGCTTAAAGATTTCTGTTCTCACAAGGAGAGCAATGAAGACGCTATCAAGGTTAGTTCCGATCAGAAGTTTCTGTGAATTGAAGTGAATTGAGTGCGCCCGCAGAAAATGCTTACGCTATCAGAGGCGTATAACAAATCCGTACAAGAGGAGTCCACGCTTTCTGCAGAGAAACTGAAGACACGCCATGTAGGGAAGCAAGATCCCAAACGGCATTTGGAAGAAACGGTGGAGAAGGCAATCGGAGATCAGGTTGTGCAGAATTTGGGCACGATGCTGCTGGCAGAACTGTAGAAATTGTGTGGTACTTTTAGCGAGTCCGACAAGCGTGTTGCCCGCGTGACCATCATCTTGCTTGCGGGGATCTGTCTGTAGCCCTGACACACGCCATTCATTTTGGGCAGTAGCGACAAGCACAATCCAAGGAAAAAGTGTGATCAACAACTATTATAGCTGCCCTGGCTTGGGCATCATTCGGGGATTATAAAACAAGGGAATGACGCCCATCATCTTGGCGCGGCGGATGGCCTTGCCCAGCCTGCGCTGGGACTTTGTTGTCAGGCGTGTTTGTGTGCGAGGTCTGATTTTACCGAGCTCGGAAACGAATGTGGCAAGCAGGGTTGAGTTGCTTGTCTCCCACAGAGGGTCTATGCCAAACTCGCGGAAAATGTCATACTGAAACGCTTCTTTCCGACCGGGTGCTACCAGGGGAGGTGCGGTTCTAACGTTCTTGGGCTGAAACCGATGCTGGTACGACCAGTAGTGGGGGCGAATGAACTTTGGGGGCTGTGAGGAGTGTGCGAAAAGGAAATACACAAAGCATACCAGGCCAGGAGCGAATTTTCTGCGGAGACCCGTTGCTTGCCATTGGGTGCCTGGGTCGCCGAGGGCTGCAAGGGCTGAGGAGGGGGCAATAAACAGGTAAGAGAGACATACTACGCGCGTCTTCTGCTTGACCGAGGATGTCGTGGAGATGTTCCTGGTCACCTCTGAGGGTGGAAGAAAAGCGGAGAGCGGAGAGACGCGGGCGAGTTCGCGCCAGAGCGCGGGCAGCGAAGTCGACGAGGAGCATGGGATGGAAATGATGGCTTACATAATAGGAGAAAAATGGGGGGAATGTGGACAAGACCCCGGAGAGTCTCGGCAGGATAATAAAATTAAAGTGTGGAATAAAATAAAAAGTTGTGGGTGGGTAAGATTGAAACGACGCCCAGATATTGGGAGCATCGCCCGCCCTTCACTTCGTCACTAGTCACCGATCACAGTGCAGCCCCGTCCCCGTCGCCTGATGCCCTCTGTTGCCCTCCTTTTCTTCCCGCCCCGCCCTCTTTGATCCGTCTCTTTCACTTTCACTCCCATGTCCGACGTCCCTCGTCGTCAGGCCCCGAGTCCCCTCGTCTTGACCCCCGATGCCAGCCAGCATGCCACCACCACCAGCTCCCTTGGCTCGGGCTCAAACACCGTATCCATGCCCTTTGTCCGCAGACATGTCACTCGTCGTCTCAGGACAGCCAAGGCAGACTGTGACAAGGAGCTCCGTAGGGTAATCAACAATATCACCACCTTCTTCGAGGAGAGGCTTCATGAGGGTGACCAGGACCGCGACGTGGATCGCGACTCCTACCGTGATCGTGATCCTGACCGCGACTCCCAGTACGGCGACAGCGACGCTTTCCACGACCCCCTCCTCTACCACCCCCGTCCCGCCTCTCAGGCAGACGATTATTTCGATACTGGCTACGAGGCCGAACCAGAGGGTCGTCATAGTCGTCAGCGTGCGTGTCCAGAGAATGGCGCTTGTTCCCTTCCTGCTCTGACTCATCGGACCTCGTCCCCGGGTCTTCTTGCAGCATCCACGTCCTCCTCTTTCAGCCCCTCCTTGCGCAGGCAAAACACCAATCCCTGGGAAAAGTCTACTCCTACTCCCCCTTCCTCTAGCGCTGGGCCTAGTCCTGTCGTTCCTAATACAACACTCTCCGATACAAACAGTCCACGCAGGCAGTCCAACGTTATCCCTCCCGCCGCCTGGCCACCCCAAGGCCTTTCTTCCCGCAGACTTTCACGCACAGTCCATATTCCCATACGCCCCGTTAGATCCGGCCAGAGTTCACGTTCCACTTCCACTTCCAGATCCCGATCTCCCCTACCTCCTGCCACAACGCATGGCAGCTTTTCTGACGTACTTCCGATTTCCACTGTCAATCGCCGTTCTTCACGCATGCTCGTCGATGACCCCGTTGATCCTATCATGACCGCGCTGTACGACCTCATAGGCGTTGCAACAGATGTCACAGAAATGTCCACCGCACAGCTTACAGCCCAGCCAAAGGTCTGCGAGTCCCTCGTTCAGCGCGTCCAGCACATCGGAAAAGCTTGGGACGATCATCCAGATTGGCACGGACGAAACTGGTACGTGCAAGTCTTACTTGCCGTCGCTAGCCTCAGTCGCGTCGTGGAGTGGTGGGAGGCAGAGAAGCAGTTTTGGAATTTCGACGACAATAACGAGGATGAACAAGATGAGCCTCTCATGTTTGTGCTCAAGCCCTCGGAAGAACAGCCTCCAGCACCGACACCGACTGCTCGCGGACATAGGGACGAGGGGTCGTTGCGCATGTCCCTCGAAGATGAACATCGTTTACGAATGAGTCGGGTGGTCAGTCAGGGCAGGCGTTCAAGAGACGAGCACCCAAAGGAACTCATGCGAAAGTCGACCTCCCCGGATCCCTCATCTCGCTCGCCCAACAAAATACCAGAGCACAGCGAATCCGCTCGAGTTCTGGCTACCGAGCGCCTGCGTCTTCAGGCGGAAACTGCACAGAATCAGAACATCATTATGGAGCTCAGCTTGGACGGGGATCATTTCATCTGGGTAAATTATGCGTGGAGAGTCGTGGTCGGGTAAGATCCCAGTCTCTGACCTGGTGACAACCATTTGACGTTCAATATTATTAGAACTGAACCAACAGAACTTTCTGGGACACGAATATCGCACTTACTTGCGCCGTCGGATTGGACCGTTTTCAAGGATGCGACTCAACGTCTTCAGCAAGATGATTCTCACACAGTCGAAGTTAGGTTCCGGCTGCAAGTTCAACCTGACGGCAATCAGGAGCTTCTCGCAAGCGGTGTCCTCTACCAACAGATGGAGGGTAAAGGTATGCTCATGATTGACCGTGAGGACGCGCAACCTTCTCACACGATGTGGGTTGTCAAACCCATCGCTCCTCCGCGATACGAGTATCCGTCTCCCTCCATTATCCTGGAATCCGGAGAAATTGGTCAAGAGTCCCTGCCGGAGGAAGTACACATATCAGAGCGTATGGCCGACGAGCCCGTGACACCCTTTCCGTTCACGCAACCCATATCCACCGAACCTATTTTGTGTCGCATCTGTGAGTGCCATATCCCGCAGTGGTACTTTGAGAAGCATAGCGAGACCTGCGCGGAGGTGCACCATCTTGAGGCGGAAATTTGCGAATGCAACGAATCCATTGGCGAGCTGAAAAACACTATCAAAGACCTTTTGCTCGCATTGGACACCTCATCGCCGGCAATAACCCCCGAATACCGCGGAGTGCCCATCTTCACACCATCTACATCACCCAGTATGTCAAGCCCTCTTCAGCTATTCCGGACGAACAAAATGCAGCGTGTTGGTGTGAAGAAGATGCAGCGTCGGCTGTTGGAGCAATTGGATGATGTTTTGCAGGTTGCACTGGAAGTTACCATTCCCTCACTTAAGGAAGAGGAGTCGAAGGAACCTATCGAGCGACAAAGACTGCTCTCCCCGACCTCGGAGCGGAAGATGTCTCAAGTGCGAAACTGGTGTAAACCCACAATAGAGGATGCCGCGTTGACCCAACTGGTCGAGGATGCCGAGCGCATAATGCGACAAAAGGTGGACAACGTTGTCCGTATGCAGAATACCATTCGATACTCGGAGAAGATTTGGCACGAATGGGAGGAGAGAGTGGAAGAAAGTCTGGCGATCGTCGACTATGAAGAGGAAAGCGGCAACGAAAACGAAAACGATCTTGAGCCGATCGGCGGTGCGACACCCGAAATAATGGGGGAAGCTGCGCTACATCAGACTATATCTGAGAGCGCTTCTGTCAGCTCTGTCGAAGATATGTTATCATCTGGTCCTACGCCTGTGGCCCCTTCGTCCCCGATTCCCACTGCGCCAAACGAGAACCGACAACTAGTTTCCATGCCTGCTCCTACTTCAATTCCACCAAGTTGGCAAATGATAAACAAGATGCCTACCAGATCCTCGACGCCATCATCCATATCGTCTCCTCTTGCTCTGGCACAACCGATTACTGCTTCTGCATGCCCGGATGACTACCCACCCTACATGGATCTCAATGAAGTTCCTTCCGAGAACGGCACTCTAAGGGCACGTCAATCCACCAACAATCTCCTGGAACCTCGACTTCTAGTTACACCTCCCCTGTCCCCTAGCATTCTCCCTCGCGATGCCCCGATTGTCACTCGCCGTGGACACCGACGACATTCCACTATCAATCCGATATTCAGTCCAACATCTTCCAATACGCCTCTATCTCCCCGACAGCCGTCCGCGGCCCCATTGTCCCGTTCTACGCCAACTTCCATTAAGGATTTTGACATCATTAAACCAATAAGCAAGGGCGCATTTGGTTCGGTCTTCCTTGCCAAGAAGAAGGCTACAGGCGACTATTATGCGATCAAGGTTCTCAAGAAAGCTGACATGATTGCAAAGAATCAAATCACCAATGTCAAGGCAGAACGGATGATCCTCATGAAGCAAGCAGAGTCGCCATTCGTAGCGAAATTATACTTCACTTTCCAAAGCAAGGAGAATCTCTACCTCGTTATGGAGTACCTAAATGGTGGTGACTGTGCTGCTCTCATCAAGTCACTTGGGTCGCTGCCTGAAGAATGGACGCGTCAGTACATTGCGGAAGTGGTCTTGGGTCTTGAGTACCTCCATGAACGAGGCGTTGTTCACCGGTACGTTCGAGCTTGTTCATATATAAACAGCCAATCTGACAGAACATGGTCAAATAAGGGACCTGAAGCCGGATAACTTGCTCATCGACCAGCACGGGCACTTGAAGCTCACCGATTTCGGACTGAGCAGGATCGGTCTCTTAGGCCGACAGACACGAGAAGGACCCATGGGAATGGGACTTCGCCATCGCACAAGGTACGACTCGCGGTCTCGGCCCCCTTCCCTGGATTCAGGTTTCCTTGCCTCTCCGATGCTGCCATCCGACGGGGGTTCATATTTTGGCCAAGGAGCGTATCCCGTATCTCGGAATGGGACGTCGTTATTCCAGTTCCCCGCAGACGACATCAGCGAGTCAGGCAGCGGTTCCGAGTTGGTGTCAAACATCTATTCGAAGCGGAGCAGGGCTGCAGACAGTCCCTTACAATCGTTCGCCACGGAACTCACCACAGATCTACGCTCGCACTCAGGCGGCAACACTCCTCCCGGCGAGCAAAAGTTCGTCGGCACGCCAGATTATCTGGCACCCGAGACAATACTAGGTCTTCGCGGCGACGATGCTGCCGTTGATTGGGTACGGATTCTCACATTTTACTCGAAGATAAACAGCTACTCATTGTCATTTAGTGGGCTCTCGGGGTAATCACATACGAATTTTTGTACGGGATCCCTCCGTTCCACGCCGAGACTCCGGAAAAGGTATTTGAAAACATACTCTCGGGACAAATCGAGTGGCACGAAGAATGGGTGGACTTCTCGGACGAGGTTAAGGATTTCATGCGAAGACTTATAGACACCAACCCCGCGATGCGATTGGGTGCCAACGGTGCCGATGAAGTTAAAAACCACCCCTTCTTTGAGGGGATTGAGTGGGATAAAGTCACCTCGAAAGAAGCTGCTTTCATACCACAACTTTCGGATCCGGAGTCGACGGATTATTTCGATCCCCGAGGAGCGATACCTCAGTTGTTCCATGACGACGACATTGCTATCACGAACATCGACAGCCCAACTATCAACCCGACCACCGCTCAGCCGACCAACATTTCCTTACCAAGTAACCGAGACTCGGCTCCCTCTCCAGCTAGCGATGACTTTGGGTCCTTCAGTTTTAAGAACTTACCGGTCTTGAAGCAGGCAAACGACGATGTGATTCGCAAGCTCAAGACAGATCAGTTAGCCCCTATCGCTCATACCCTGTCCGACCCAGCGAGCATCAGCACGCGAAGGCGGAGTCTATCACAGCGCCATAAGAAGCCTCCGAGCGTTGTGACGACTATTGACCAAAAGACCCTCTCTCAAGGCCCTCCTTCTCCGTCGACGTCAACGTCGTCGATCGCTTCCTCGCCGTCGAGAGCAAGCATACCACCGTCCACCCCAGGCAGTAGTTCTGGCAATCATAACCGCAAACCTTCGGAGTTTGGCGCAATTGAAAGGTTCAAACTAAACTACCTTGATGGCGTCGAGCGCAGAAACACGATGCCGAGCCGATTACGAACTGCGTCTATTTCGAGTAGTGCGGGCGATGGATCAGGCTCTGACAACTGGCCTCCCTCGGCAGGGCAAAATTTAAGTCAGTTCGAGGTAACGCCTCCTTCGTCAGTTCATTCTGTGGATTTGCGCAAGGGGCCGGATCCCACGGATCGTGCAGTGACCTGCTTACTGGCTGAGGATAATCCTATCACAGCTAAGATAATAGAGACTCTGCTCATCCGTCTTGGGTGTCGTTGTGTGGTAGTTGCTAACGGCTCCGAAGCGATTGGTGTTGCGATGGGCGACATCAGTGAGTTGTTATTGTGATCTGGAAGGAGCTAAACTGAATGTTCCTCAGAATTCGACTGTATCCTGATGGACCTGCACATGCCAGTCCGTGAGTGCATCTATCTTTGACGCGGTCGCATCCGCTGAGGCTGAGAGATCCGTAGTGGATGGTGAAAGTGCTGCTCGGTATATCAAAAGCACGAACAACAAGAACACCAACACTCCGATTATTGCTGTTAGCGCTTACAGCACAGGAGACGAGCAGAATGGCTTGTTTGCAGCTTCCCTTTCTAAGCCGCTGCAAAGAGCAGATCTGCTAGCGGTGATGCGGAAGCTAGGATTCAAGACCTCCGCTGTACAGGGTGTTTCGCACCCTCCTGTTAAATTCATCCCTTCTCGCGTCGCATGACTTTTTGATGCGTTTTTTGTTGTGCATTCTTGGTTTTCATTTCATTTTCTGCTGCACGTACACCATATCATAACTCATACGCCATGCCATTCAACATTCTTCTCGACTTCAGGTCTCCGCAAGCACACTCATCAGCATAACTTGTCTCAGCGCTTTGCTCTCTTTTGCATACTGTACGTTAGAGTATTGTTTTATCCCAACCCGTACACGTTGTACCTCTCAATGGTTGATCGTCCCTGTGTGAGCCAAAGTCAAAGGGTTCAACGAATCAAGCGAGATGAGCGCTGTTGGCTGCTCAACGTTGATGACATGTGCCACCTTTTTGCGCTGCTCTCACCCGTCCCACTGCCATCTCGACGCCTCCTCGTCCACCATCTCTCGGACGAGCCAAGTGGCACTAGTACTGTCGAGCTCGACTCAGGCACGACTCCATACAAGTACTTCATCGCCCACCGTGGGGCAGTGCTTGCTCCTTTTACCTTATCACTGACAGCGCTTGGTCCACCCGCCGGGTCCTTTTGCCGCGATGCAATCCTACAACCATCCAGGTATGAACACCCTTTTCACTCTTGTTGGGACCCAGTTTACCCTCTCCTAAGCTTGGCAGTATCCCCGTCCACCCCATCATGCCACCTCCCTCGATGCCCCACCTTCACAGTTCGGCCCCCTCCCTCCCAGACCCCGACACACAAGCATGTCGGGCCCGTCGCCCTATATCCCAGTGACGACGCTCAACGCTCCGCAGTCAATTATCCCACCGAGTCTCACCCCCGGCCGGCAGCGCGCAAGAATTTGGGATAAAAGTGCTGCTCAGCGGCCGCGCACCAGCCATGGCCCAATGGTTTCACCCTATCACTCACCACAACGCTCATCGCTGTATGGCGACTATTTCTTTTCGCAACACCAAGCTTCCCTTTCTCCGCCACCTCCCCTCCCCCAGAAACCGCAAGCGCTACTCAAACCCCTGACCAACCCGTTACCGCCGATCCCGCCCAAACCCCCAGCACTGGCCATCGCTCCTGCTTCGAGAATCCCGCTCTATCCCACAGCGATACCATTACCCATGGTCGGTCCATCCTCACAGCCCCTTGAACCTATTATATCGGAGACCGTACCTCCCCCCGATGAGAAGGAAATCGAGGCCGCCCTCTCACTTTCCGCGTCGGAGGCTCGAAAACATGAGCAAGAGTTGATCGCCCTGGAAGAAGAGGAACTCGCAAGAGCCCTGGAAGAATCGCGGCTATTGTCCAGCAGCGTATATCCTCTTGACGAGCAATTGCCGTCCTCGCCTAGATCACCATCCATAGATCGGGCTTCCATCTCTGCAATAAAGGGCTCTGCGCATCCTCCGGAAGGTGAAAGCTGGCTACATATGATAACCCCGACCGCGTCGACCTCGTCACAGTACTCTTCCCTAAACGGAGATATCTCCTCTTCACATTCCTCCGTGAACCAAAATGAATTCGATGACGATCCAAGTGATTTTCCCCGAGGCACACCGAACGGCGTCCAAAATTTGCACATTGCCCGGGATACCTTATCTCCAACACCCCCCCTGTATGCTAACATCGTTTCTAACCTAGTTCGATGCCCTCTTCCTGCCCCTTCCCCGAGTCATTTGACTGTCGCACCCTCCTCGTCCTCAGCTACTTCCAGTACATGCCTGCAAAGCGATTACACACCCTCATCGGACCGCGTCCCCAGTTCCCCGTCTTTATCACTGACTCAGTCAAGTAGTAGCGAACAATCGCCAACGCCACCCTTTTCCTCGAGACCGAGTTGGTCATCAGTTTCGTCTGAAAACAGCACGTCTGCCGGGCGTTCCCTGGGTAGCGAACTTCTTCCTTCTTCTGGGTATAAATCTCCTACGCATCAACCTGCGAGTCCCGACCTTTCTCTCGGGTCCTCGCCTAGCCTGGACCCGTTGGACGAAGAAGTTGAAGAAGAGACGGATACAGAACCAGGACCATCCACACGACCAATTGTCCCGCTGTCAGCAAACCAATACGTTGAACGAGAGATGCTTATGGGTGTTTGTATGTCTAGTCTCTAAAGCATATACGCCACGTTTTTTAACATCGTCGTTTAGCTTTGGGCTTTACTCTTCCAGTTATCTCGACCGAGTTATTGCCTATGGGTGGTGTGATGCCAAACGTGATCACTCTTCCTTATGGCAAAGCGCCTCTTTTCCATTTTCAGGCCTCCAGTTGGCGAAAGCTGCTCAAGTTAATGGCTAGACTGAGCGGCACCCGCGTAGAGCCTACTGTAGAAGCGCTCAGCGTTGCTAAGCATGATCTCAAACTGCGAACCGTAATTCAGTTTATCAAGGTGTGTCAAGTCGTGTGGAATGGAGAACGGTTGTGCTCATAATCGGGCTTGCCAAGATTCATCACTCTGCGTCCGAATGGAGAACAGTACTTTATCTGACAACAGACTACCCCATCCCTTCTAACCTGCCCAATTCGCACAAATATACTAACGGCGATGTCAGCGTCTTACCGTATTCGTATACGCTGTCGCCCCTTCCGACCCTCCTTCGCGATAATTCTGAGTCGCCTATGGCCAAATATTACGTTGTGCCATCAACGCCAACAACACCATATCCTAACCTCCCGATTAATTTTCCCAACCTTGCAATGTATCTGCAATCGGCTGTGCAAGACTCGCGTAGAGCTGCCAACGATAGCTCGAGTGGGTTACGAAAGTTGGCACACCATATCGACAGCTGCTACCATACAGAAGCAGAGCGCGTTGCCCCAATTGATCAGGAGGTAGTTCCAAAGAGGGGGGTTGGGGGTATGTTCAAGCGTGTTATGGGGAGAAACAAGGCAAGTAAGGGCACAGGGAACGAGGAGATATATGAGCTTGTGACACCCTTTGTGTCGGATGAATGGGGTTAAGTCAATGTCGTCGGTCAGCGCCTTGTAATAACTTAGGGCCTTTTCGCGCTGAGGGAGGTCTGACGCCTCTTGACTCAGAGTTGGCAGTGAGCTTGTCGTGTTTTTCAATTCCTTGATATTATTGCATTGTCGTGACGCGTATTCGTGAGCCACGTTCGCAAGGTCACCCCAACTTAGACTTGATGTCATCCGTGAGCAATCCTTCCCAGCTTGAAGCAACACCAACCATTCCGCCTCTGTCTACCGAGGAAGAAGGCATGTATCCCATGGCCTTTGATGCGTTTACCGCAATAACTCTCCTTTCAGATGCCATCATCCACACCCGCATCACCAACGATGAACGGGCTCTCCGCCGCATCGTCAAAAAGTTCCACAATTATGCCTCACTAGCACACACCCCACTACTACCACCTGCCCACGGTGGGAGCGTTGATGACGCACGAGAGGCTTTCTTGGTCGAACTGGCCTCTTTCGAGTTGGCACTACAGAAGAGCCTGATGATTTGCGAGGCTGAGTCGAGGCAGGTAGAGGAGTACCAACGGGAGCGGCATAGAATTGGTATGTGCTCTGGTCCACTCGAACGTTTTTCGAAATACCACCTCTCCCCCTCAGAGCAGGAACACGATCTTTTACGCAACCAAATTGGCGAACTCAAGGTCGCGTTAGAACATGCGCAGATGGAGCGCAGGCGGAAGATGGAGTATGACTCAATCACAGAAAAAATAAACACGCTCCCCAGTCGCGACGAATTAGAGCGGTATGTGTCTTATGATGTCTCTCCCTCACATTATGGTATCCTAAGACGCGTCGCATTCGAGGTCAATTCTGGCACTGGAGAACGACATGGCGGCAATTTCGTCAGAGCATGAAACACAAGAACGTATCATCAGAGGACAGAAGTTGGCTCTGGATAATATCGTATTGGATCTCAGTTCCCTCCGTCTACTGGGAAAAGACAAGGAGAGCACGGTGTCACGTTTGGCCACTCCGGTGCCCACACCGGCCGCCGAATCCATTGATGCCGACGAGGCCATTCAAGGAACCCCACCAGTCGATGATGAAAAGCATAGAGGGGGTGTTGAATCCGGAGAGGTCGCCGAGAAAGAGGATGGGGAAGATGTCGAGTCGCTTGATGTTCCGTTGTCTTCGAAGCTGCACACTTCGATCGCAGCCTCACATTCAGGAACTCCACTGTCGTCACAAAGGGAAACACACTCAAGAATGGATCTGACACCGTTCAATCAAGCTGAAGATGACGACATCGAAATGGGAGAGGTAGCAGAGGACCCGAAACAGATAAAAACGAAGAAAAAAGTCAGAGAAGAGTTAGAGGAAGGAGAAGCGAGTGATTCAAGTAGTGCGTTGTCCGATCCTCCGGAAGATTGATGCTCTCGTGCGTTATATATTTTTGTTGCACCGTCAGTGATTCGTAGTCTACTGTGGTAGGTTTACCTCTACAGTCATCAAATCCCTAGCGCAAATAATCTCGCCCGTGAAAAGTTCCCTTGCCAGATTTGCTATTGCCTCCATTGTGGTTCTCGCATCCGCATTAACGTCATCATTCCCGGGATATCTAGGTGAGAAGTGGTTCAAGACTAGCATTCGTGCTCCTATTCGCGTCGCGAAGGCGGCAGCCATCTGCGGAGTTGAATGACCCCTAGACTTTGCCCTTGCCTCGACGCTCTCGAACGTGTCGATATGTTTGGTAGTTGGATCTATGCCGGGCAGATGAGCATTCGTCGCTTCATGAACGAGTAAGTCGGGTGAACAAGCTATATCCGCGATTCCAGAAGGGTCATATGTATCACCAAGGATCACAATCTTCCGACCCGGACGACGAGGAGGACCATGTAGGACAGTCCCATCCGAAAGCTCGACACGTTCCCCTTGTTGTAAATGACTCATTACCGACATCGGGGTCTTGGTCCGTTTTATGCTTGGGATGTAGTTTTGTGGGTCTATTTTTCCCGGAATGGGGGCTTCCTGGATGACATACCCCACGCATGGCACAGAATGCAAAATGGGGGCTGCGGAGACGCTGACAAGATCATCCTTGAAGATATCCTTCCAGACTCCGCCAATTTGGGGTATGTTACAGCCACTTGGCAGTTCGGATGTGTGACGGGGCAGGATCTGATCACCGTCGGGTGGATCAGTTGGAAAGCGGAGCTCGTGGACGACGTATGGAGCTCCTAAGAGAGTGTACGTATATGTGAGGCCCGCACGAACGTATGCGCGTGTTCCGAGTGGTCCGTATATCTCCAGTGGCTAGCTGTCGTGTGAGCCAGAGAACCTGCACTTTTTGACAGACTCACCTCGACGTCAGCATTATTGCCCTGACTTTGCGCCCGGGGGTCCTCGGTGTCCTCGACCGCGCCCCCAGCGCCGTTCGCGATAGATGCCATCAAGGGCAATAGACCAAAGATATGATCCCCTGTGTGTTCAATGTTACCCGCGCCAGCAGTTAGACGAGTGCAAGCTCGAACCATGAGTATGGGTGATGAATATTTTCTTGATCCTTCCCATCTTTACTGCGCTTTTTTGCAATCGATGCTGGGTCGCCTCTCCACAATCGAATAACCATACATCACCACCCAAACGTAATGCGGTCGCAGAGTGATTTCTTGTGGAAGATGGCTGCGCAGAAGAAGTTCCTAAAAAGCAAAGATCAATCGTTCCAAGGGTCCTTCGGGCAGCCATGATTGACAGTCACGATAAAAGGAGAGCCTCCTGCAATCGGCTTGCCAAAGACTCTGCTGCTAAAAGATCATATCCAGAAAAACATTGTCCCTGGCAGGAATTGAACCTGCGGCGCCACGGTACTGTGAGATCCACAACGTGGCGATTTAACCACTAATCGACAGGGACTTGGAATATATGCTAAAATGTAATCCCCATGGATCTGCTTGTTTATATCCCATGGAATGTCTTGTCCCCCTAAGCAGATCTGGACTTGCGCATGGTAAGAGTCAGAGGATTTTATTTTTCACAGGACTGTCACCTCAGCTATCATGCCGATTACAAGAGCATCCACACATAGGCTGGCCTCCAAGCGGAAGCTCAGAGAGGACACCGGTGAGCAGTCCCCTGGTGGTCATGGCGAGAAGAATCACATCCCGTACTATTCAGCGATGAGTGACAATGACTTGAATAATTCCATTCGGCATGCTCATGAAGACATCGAGGGAGAAATTGGGATGTCCATCATGGTATCTACGTTTCGTCTCTAGCTTAACCATTAGCAGACAACTTCAAGTTCCTCTAGGACAACCTGAGAGAAGCGAGATCGGGCGTGGAGAAACTGTACACCCAAATTCGATCTCTGGAGCAAGAGAATGGAAACTTGAGATCCGAGATACAACAGCTTCAACGAAACAGTAGCACAGGTAGGAGCTTTGGTTCGAGAGAAAAAGCTTCTCGACGTCAAATTCAGTCACTGGAACGCACAATCGCTAGTCTGAAGGCAGTAAGGGTTTTCCAACCACTAGCAACATGTCATGGGAGTAATGGATATCATTAGGCTCGGGAAAAGGATAGGCGTACCATCAAAAAGGTGCATTTTCCGGTCGTGATGATCTTGCTTCATATTGACCATTCCAGCTTCGAGACACAGAGGTTGAGCAAGATGCGCAAGAACTCGCAGATGATGATGATGGGACTGTACCAACCCAGCAGACGGCAGACCTTGGTGAAAGTGCTATTAAGGTACGTACAATCGTTTCTTGACAATATTGTGGTCCTACACATCTTATCAAGCTCTTGCGACACATGTGTGATACTATCGACATGAATGCACTTGCAGATGGAGAAGAATGTGCTATCTGTATGGAGGATATGGCAGTGGAAAAGTGCTATAGGTCAGATGCTAACCTGCACACTAAATGCTTCTATCTGAATCTGAATCCAGCCTCTTATGCCGACATCCTGTCTGTGTTGGATGTTTCGAACGACTGGGCGATGGTTCCAATACGGTACCTAACCATCAGGCAGGGTCAGTCCAATGTCCTCATTGCCGCGAAATCTGTCCGCGTGAAGAGTGTGAGATAATCACACATACTGCGGTACAACAATGGGACCTACTGTTGGATATCTCTCGGCAATGGGCAGCGATGGACACCGGCGAGATAGATATCGGAGAGGAAGACGACGACGATAGCTTTATAGACGCCGGCTCCGTTGCAGCCACAGAGAGGTCGGTGTAATCCCTGCAAGAGATTCTGCTTCTGAATGGCCTTCAGCCCTCGCTTACCAGAAACTCTCGGAGAGGCAGCAGAGTTTGATCCAGAGATCTCTACCACGTCCATCTCGCCTGACGATGGCGGACCCGTTGCTTACAAGAGCTTACCTTCTCCCTTGAAGCGTAAAAGATTGAAAGAGTTAGTAGCACAACGAGCAGTGAAACAGAGAGTATGATCTGTTGATTGCTGATGCAGTCCAGCTGCGGAGATTGCGTTGTGAGTATGTAGACAAGAATGCAAAGCAAATATGAATGCAAAAATGACGTAGAAATCAGATAACATGTTATCATATCAGTCCATGCTCCCGTAGCAAGACAGCCCACCTAATACAGTGTCAGGCGAGAACTAGTAGTGGACTAACGGACTCACTCCTCTTTTTCTGACTCCAGTTCGGCGATTTTTCGTTTCAGCTCCCTGTTAAACTCGTGGAACGCATGAAAGTGCGAAGTAAACGAGAAACTTACGAATTCTCTTTGCTCAAAACGTTCCGCGACTCTTTCGTTTGACACAAGTCCTTTGTCATCGACTCCCAAGCTTCATCATGAGGAAGGTTGGCGTCGTCGTACATCGCGTCCAGTTCCTCGTTAAACGCCTGAGTGATATGAGGAACCCATACGTTTATCGTCATAATCGCCGTGCACTAACCTCGTACATTATTTCCTTTTCGGCCGTTGCGTCTGCTAATAAGCTCTTAACAAGCTCACATTGGCGCCTAGTGTTCTGTAGTTCCACTCGCGTGCGATCAAGATCCGTGGCTCTCTACAGAAAATATTAGTCTGCGGCATTCAAGCAAACCGTCGAAGCTCGCCTCCTTGATCTCGAGTATGAACTGTTCGAGGTCATTCTGCAGAGTCTCATGGTGTGACATTGCGCGAACCATAGTTTGGTCTGCATCCGCTAGCGATTCCTCTAGGCGAGTCAGAACCGCCTGATTAACCGTCTCAGATGCGTTTGACATAGTGCTCTCCCCAACGAAACTGCGCGGTCGATTGTGTGGGGTCGTTGGACCTTCAGCTTGTCGCCTGCCAATGAGTTGACGCATCTCTTCCATCCGCTGTTGTGCCTCCCTGGTCTTTTCACGAGAAAACCAGTGAATATTTTGTTAACAGTCAAGTTGACACATCGATACCTACAATCGGCGGCCCGTTGGTTCTTTGGGAGGTGCGCGCAACCAACTTGTCTGGAGATGGAGACCTCCATGAATCAACTGGACTGCTGCTCGAGTTCGAGCGCAGTTCTGTGACATCGGACTTCATACTTTTAACCGCGCGGTGCGATGATTCGACCTGGGTGAGCGGTGAGCAAGCTAACAGAGATACATACAAGCACTGGTCAAACCTCGTTTCTAGCCGAAACGACCACCTGTAATATATTTTCCGTATACTCAGCGGTGAGATGCGAAAAGGAGGGACGCGGCAGTTTGGACGTTTGGGGCGATACTCTCCGGGGAGAGACAACTCTTCCAGTCGTCTTTGAGAGTGGCGATGTCCTGTACTTTCGTGTTGGCGTATATGAACTGTGTCCAGAACGAGTTGATGATTTCTTCTTGATCGAGAGGGGTTCAATATTACTGAAGGGTGTCGCAGCGCCATTCGTTGCTTTGGGGGTACTGTCGGTCTGATTAAAGGCCCCAAACGCTTGCCGTTTGCTGCGGGGAAGAGGTGATGGGGAGGCATTGTCCAGTGTGGATTGTTCAAGGTCTTGGAAAGACAAAGATTGGTCGTCCACTCCTGCGTCCGCGGATGGAAACTCCGCGGACGGAAACTCCTGTCGCGCCGAAGCCATTGGACTAGCTGGAGGGAGGGGAGAGGGGCTGCGTGGTCCAAATCGACGGCGCTCCACTGAGTGTTGTGTGTCGAGCTGGGATGGTATAGGGAGACCCTTTTCAGGGGAACGCGAAGCCTGCCGAGAACCTGATAATGGATTTTCCCTCCGGGATATTGGGCGTAGTTGAAGTGGAGGTTCCTCTGTAGATGTGATTATACTTATCCGATGTCCAAGTAAACTTGAAAGCATACCTTCGTATATTGTATCCTCCACAGTTTTCTCCATCGTGGGTGTGGGGATATATTTACCATGCTGACTTTGGCTATTTCGTCTCGCAAGCTCCAAGCGCATTGTCAAGTCAGGATCCGATCGGTCAAGTATCACTTGTTCATCAGCCCTGTCTTCGTCATATCCACCATCGTGCTGCTCACGCGAAGAAGACCGGGAAACCGACAATACTGCTTGAGGCGAGGATCGGCCACTACCGGGAGAGTGACCTCTTTTGATTAGTTTTTTACGAGAGGTGGAAGAATTATGTGCCAAGGAATCGTCATCCCCCGAAACCAGAGACGTGGCAGCAGTATTAGTCGATCCCGAACGATACGAGAACTTTGCGAGGCTACCATCCGCCGTGGTGGTGGTCTGTGTATATGTTGATGACCGACTAGCGGTCGACTTTGTGCGGCGGTGGCTACCAATGGACGTGCCAAATAGGTCACCCTTGGACGACCCTGGGCGGGTGTTAAAGAGATTCCTGGATATCGCATCCAAGCTGAAGATATGTGCTCGTGATTTTGTAGTTGCCGTTGGCGTGGCAGGGCGAGAATCATTTTCGGTGCGGAATTTGAAGAGGCCGTACTGGTGGACTGCGATAACAAAATGTTAGAGAGCGATCGAGGGGGTCAAAGGGGACTCACTTGTCTGCACAATACGTCCCGGTATTCTAGAGGTTTGCACTATCTCTTCTTCAGAGTCGTCATTCGGGTCACTCGAAGAGACAGAATACCGGGATATCTCCCCAGCCATCGGGTGAACCCTCACAATCACGTATGGGGGACCCCCCATACCAAAAGGTAACGGGTCTGCAGTGCCCTGCGGATCAATGTGCATAGCAATCTTTGTCTGAAGGAAACCGTGAGCCAGTCATTACATATACAAGACAAGGGCGAGGACTACCTTTTTGCTTTCTTGTAAAAACGCCGTCCGCTGGTAGACATTAAAGTACGTGCGGGCAACGGTGGTCCGCCCACCCCTGACTTCAACTTCCTTCTCATCTGCACACAGTACTACAGATTGACCTGCTTTAGTTCTGTACTTTGCCTGAGCTGACCAAAGGTTCCCCAGAAAGCGCTCCTTCTCGGTCAGTGTTCGGGTAGGGTCGAGGTTGATCGGAGCAGGTGGAAACACTACCGAAAGCGAACGGAATGGCCGACCTGACCACCTATCACCTTGATCTTGTGGAGGATTTTCAATGTATATGTGGAATTCTTATAGGCAAAGGCTTAGCCAATTGCACGATCAAAGAATTTATAAGCATCTTACCGGCATCCCCAACATCAGCAAGAACGACATCACAGAGATCAAACACCCCTTTGCAGCTCATACCGCTCTTCTTCATCCCCAGAGGTAGCCCACCGGTTTTAGCTAGCTTCTCTACTTCATCCAAGCCAGACAGTAAACGTCCACTCTTCTCTCCGTTTCCGGGTCGTTTCACGATCATGACTTTGTCGTCGAACAAGAACAGCGTGCAATGCAATGAAGTGGCAGAGATGCTTGATGCAGAGGATGCACCTGGAGGCCCATCCACGATGATGTCCTCTACATCGATGCAATCGATGAAGCGCCGCGAGTTTGATATCAACGCAGCAGGAAAGCCGTCAATAGTCGCGCTCAGGCAGTACATCACCGCCGCTCGTCTCGTATGATCGTCCGTCTCAGCCTGCGCAATTTTGCTCGCTATCTCGTCCGCCTCGATCAACTTGGCACGCTGGGCATCGTCCGGCCCCATGAGTTTGACCATTGTCCGAAAGAGTAAAGTATATCGTGGTATCCGCTGAACCGGGTCCATTAGCAATTCACGCAGCCCGACTCGATTCCTCGTCTCCGCGTTCGAATATTTGATCCTCTGCAAAACCGAAATAAGGATCGGTTAGTCGGGGACCAATCACGTATCGGAGGTGGCACTCACGTCAATGTATGCTGCAAATCCAGAAGACTTCTTCATCATCTCGCGCTCGAAAATCGATTGGGCCTCTTCACGCTTGACGTAGTATTGTTTATAATATTCGAAACCTCTGAGGTCTCTGAAATGTCGCAGAGCAACATCTCCTACGTTTCGAGATCTGTTTGGCGCCACCATCTTCTCTAAATCCGTCAAGAATGCCTCGTTGACCGGTAGAAGGTTGTCGATGTTCCCAAATAGTGTCTTTGCCTCGTATGGTGGCAATATCGCTGTACTCTTGCTTTTCGAGAATTGGCGCAATGGATCTGCATAGTCATTTTTGAGGGTTCGGAGGCGTTTGACATACGACCGCTCGGTATTCACAAGCTCGTTGATTACCTCCGATAGCGCAGACGAGTCCGTCGCCGATCGTTTGCGCTGCAGCTCGCCCTTGAACATGGTGCATTAGACTTGAACGAGCATGTTGAAGGTGCCGCTCACTGCATGGTGTGTGATAGTAGTCTCGGTGGCGGACGGCAGAATGTTGTTATCGTCCTGACCAAGCCATGGGTCTCCCAGCGACAGAACCAAATCCTGGACATCTGAAAGGAATTGCCGGAAATTCAGCGATATAACACCTTTTGACTCACCATCAGGGAGTCTCTTCCCCCCCTCACATCCCTCTACCACGACTCCGCAATAAAATACGCGTTTCGTGACGGCGGTATCCACACGTTTCCGGGGAGTTGTATCATCACCACTGGCAAGAGGCACTACTTTTCGGGGAGAATTATTTAGTGCCATCAATCTTCATCAATCCTTAGTACGGGGTATCGTGTGGCTCGCCGGAGTGACAGCAGGTTAATGTGTCTGGTCCCTTTGATGGTTGGTTCTAACCAACCTGGCGCGCGTCTGTCACGTGATCGAGATTTATGCTGGAACTCGCAAAACGATGCTGCTACATGAAAGACAACTCTAACGAGAAATGCAATGTGACCAAACTGGCGTGCTGCTGATACTGTGCTATATGCAATGAATCCAGTGAATTGATGCCGAGACATGAATGAGTATGCTTGCAAGGTTGTAACGAACGATTATGATGAGGGAATTGTTGAATCATGAGCGATATCGGTCATGAGGGTATCGTAGCGTCGTAGTCCCGAGTGTTATAAGTGAATCTATGCAAAAACGAAAAATTCCGTCGAATCCGTATGGGAACTGATGTGTCTTCTTCGCGCCTCTCCGACGACAACGTGGAAGCCGTCCAGCGGCGCCGAGGGCCACGTGAAGAGAATATGCCCCTCTTTTGCGGGGAGGGATTGTCGACCCCAAACTCCATCGTGGATAGCCCAGCTGTCTCTGAGTAGAGGCAATGAATATCTGGCTGGGAGTAGGGTCGGTCTGTGGTCGCGAGTAATGGTCGTGGGGCGGCTTCTACATGCAAAGACCTTGTTGTAAGCGCGGAGGGTAATTCTTCGCCGGGGACATCCGGTGCACTCCGAACCCTCCGACGGAGTGATTCCCTCGACCACCACTTCAACAAGCTGGAATTGGACACGGAACTTCTAGTGGATGGTTCCCGAGACAAGGGAGGAGTTGGAGAAGCTGACCGAGGGGTGAAAAGGCCACGGACGTTCTCAATCATCGACTTGCTCCGTTTCGGTACGCAATCCTTCTGACGGACATTCAAGAATTCGGAGTGGGAATGGAAACTGTCGGCTTTGCCTGAAGACGTTGGTAAAGGGGCAGGGATTGTGAGTGGGGTAACTGGTGTGGCAAAAGACACAGATGAACAATGGGACATTGGGGAAGGCGACTCGTGGAAGAGTTCGTTAACACCTTCATCTCCTTCGTAAGATGTGGATTTAGTCATCGCGACGATCTTGAGTTTGCTGGGATGCTGTCTCCTCTTCACGGGTTTGGGCACGACAGAGTGCGCAGAAGTCACACAGTATTCCGTGTCACCAAGCATCCCGTTGCCTTCTACAAAGCTCTTTTTGCGAGGGACGAGGACACTCTCGCGCTTTGTCAATCTGTTCCTTGCGGCGACGCTCATGGCGCTTGCCATAGTCAGCGCTGAGGCGGACCTCGAGAAGGAACGGGTAACTCTCTGGGCCTCGAAAAGATCTTCTTCGTGCGTATGAGCATGAAAGCGCGCAGTAAGGCACTTTTCTGAAAAGACGTCTAGCAAACCACGGTCCACCTGTTCTCTCGCGGAAGCTGTGGATCGAACGAGGTGAAACGTGTTCGATTCCGGCATTGGGACTGGGTGAACAGCAACCGACGATCGACGACTGGGTCCCACCACGGGCGGAACCGTAATGTCACATTTCGCGGGATTTTCCGCACGAAGATGGATCTGCGAAGCTCTTTGTGTCACTTGTGAATGAAGTACGGTCTCTCCAGAGTTTGGAACAGTGGATTCGACATCATCTAGCTCTGGGATAGACTGTATTGTTGGCAATGGACTAATCGTCTCGAACTGTACATCCTCCAGCAGGGGAGCGGTAAAGTCGGCCTTAAGGCTTGAAGGAGGTTCGTCGCTCCATGGTACCTCTTCCGCGATAGCACGTCGGATAGCATCTACCCATATGTCCTTCTCACGGCGACATGACGCCGCGAATTCGAACATATGTGCTTTCGATGATAGGCGAAACCAACTCGGTAGTAAGACTACGCAACCATCATCAGAGAGATTCATAGCAACGACATACTCACATACCATCGTCAAGATTTGAGTCCACCAACTCGAATCCTCTCAGGTTGAACCAATGTTTTGGCTCATACGCTTTGGATTTGGCAACTTTCACCAGGACAAGGAACCCACCAGGAAACAGGAACGCGCCAAGATACTTTGCTCGGACGGTGCCGAGCCTAGCCATGTTTGTACCACGGTAATGGATGACGTCCAAAGAACCGGAAAGGTGACAGGGGGCCAAGCATGACAGGAAGGTCGACAACGAAGCAGATTGGGGAGGCCTGTTGTGACTCGCAACCGAGGTCAGGAGACCCTGAGTGATCCGGGACACGATTTGAACAGATTTAGCAAAGAGGTCTTGTTGTCGGCGAGCATCATCTACCAAACAAGCTACTGTCCGCATGGTCCATAACGCAGTTTTCACAGCGTCTTGACTATCCCTAGGCGTAGAGCTGGACTCGTGAAGGACATCACTGAACCTATGTGGCCCAGTTCTCTCTTGAAGCTGATCGAAAAGAAGGGGATACCTGCAAACCCTCTGGACAGGTTTGATCATGTAATCCATGAACATAAGGCGTGGTCTTCGACTGCTCGCGTCCCTATCGGTATGGCCACTCTCGGAGGCGCTGAGGATGGGCGCTTTCATATTTTCATTGGATAGTGCATCCAGAGATGAAAGGGAATGCCGTCTCTTGCATAGATCCAAGACCTGTTTTCCGGATTCTGAGGAAGAGATCAGTTCTTCGGAGACGTCCTGTGACTGCATTTCTGCAGCAACAGCAGCACAGCGCAGCTCAAAAGCGTCCCATTCAGTAGGGTACCTGTGCTGAACCTTGCGTACTAAATCAAACGCTTCCGAGTGTCCAGAACAAAAAGACTGGTATTGATCAAAGCTAGAAGCCTGTATGGCATACTCAGAAGAGAAAAGCATGGGACAACGAAGAGCGCACATGATCGACGAATACTGTTGAGACTGCGCTTATGGCGCGATGGACATCAATGGGAGCATTGCGGTGGGATTGACCAGTATTCTGTGGGAGAATTTCCCGCGGACTCATGGAGATGCCGAAGGGTGAGATGACTTGACGGAGCTGACGAACAAGCCTCTCGTGGAACTCGAGGATATCCTCCGCGTTTCTTGTGATAGCGTCAAGGTCTGAGGCGGAGAATAGGTGACGCGTAGTGCATTTTTCCACTCTCGCGGGAATGGAATGCGATAAAGCGGGGCCAGAGGGGTGGCTCTCACCAGGTTGCGTTAAAGTCACTAAACATGTGTTTCCGTTGAGGTGGGGGTGGGATTGTGTTCGGAGGGACGTGGACTGGGAATGAATTCCATGAATAGACGGAGGACGCGTGAAATAACTGATGGTGGGATTCGACGAAGAGCCTGGACCATGGGCTAGTGACGAGGACGAGCGGTTTTTCAGAACGGGAAGCAGGCGAAGATAGACCTGGGAGGAGCGAATGAAATTTAGGAACGAAAACAGAGGGTGTGATGTTTACCGAGACGAGCGTTCTCAAGTCGCGAAGATAGCCGAGCTCTGTGGACAAGAGCTCTGAGAGAGCATGGTATCGCCTTGCGGTCTCGCGCTCTGTAATGGTGGAGGTGTGGAGCAAGGGGAGGTGATCTGGAGTGGGGTCACTGGGGTTTGTGTTGTGAGTGCGGGTATCTTCTTCTGGGTCTGAAGTGTCTACGGCGAGATGGAAGGTTGGGCGGGTGCGAGTGTGGTGTGATGTAGGAGGGGTAGGAGGGAGGGGCTTGAAGATGGTCATGGTTGGGAGGGAAGTGGAGCGTCTCTTTGGTGTAGGGTGTAGGGTGTAGTTTGGCAAGGATGTGGAATGTGGGAGGGGAACATTTTGAGGGAAAGACGGAGGAGGAGCGGTGATGGGGATCATTGGGAGATCATCAAGTCGAACATGCAACGACGACACCTTCCGTAATAGGAATACCCAACTCGACCCCGATCCCGATCCCGAAGGCCCAGATTCGATCACAAATCCAGGCTGACGTCACTCCACTATGTATGTATGTTTTACTAAATTATTTATTTATTTTAATACAAGTCCATCTTATCATCAGATCGCGCGACAAACGGTATGTTCTGTGCCTCTGCCCGTTCCCGACGTACTTTCTCCTTGTCCAGAAATCGGCACAGTGTCCCGATGTTCTTCCCGCTGAACACCCGAAACGCAGACTTTTGGTCCCCGTCCAACGACTGCAATCACTCCCGTCAGCACCGCGATCACCAACCGGACGCCCGCTTACTTCTGGTGCACGGTCCGAAAACCGACTCAGTCCCATCCGTCGCGCAGCCGGAACACCAGTGGCGGTCAGGTGGTTCAATCTCGGGGCATTTCGTAGCAAATGGTGTATCGCCTTTAGTGAGATCCGGTCGCAGTACGACAGGTGCAGTCGCTCCAGCGTGCGTGCGTGCTCCCCAAGGTAGTAGATCGCGTTGTCAGTCAACTTTGGCACCCGGACCAACACCAATCGGTGGAGATTTTCCAGCCCTGCCAACTCAAACACAGACATGTCTGTCAACAGTCGACAGACTGTCCAGCGTCAGCACACAGCCCACCCCCAGAACAGTGTATCCTCACATGCAAGGTCCACCGATTTCAGTCCTAGACACGCTCGCGCCAGCTTCACGACCGCAGCATCCGTCACTTGCCACACATGTGCTAGCGTCACTGCCCCCAACTGCACCCCAAGCTTGCAGATATTCTCCACACTCCGGTCTGTCAGGTTCGTGCACCCTGCCAATGACAACGTATGCAGCGACGGCGCGTGCACGAGCACCCCTTCAATCCCCTCGTCGGTGAGCTTCGTACAATAACTGAGATCCAGAACCCGTAGATCTACCGCAGTATGTCGTAGTATCAGCGGGGGCAGCCCGTCTAGCCATGTCGACGGCCGGTGTGGCAGTGGCTTGTCAGATCCTGTCGCTGGCTTGCCTCCCTTCTTGACTGGACTTGGAAGTGCCTTGTCTGTCAAGAGTGGACAGCGTGCAAGCCTCAACATTCGGAGCTTGCGAGAGTACGTCCAGATGTCCCGAACCGACACCGCCGATAAGAGCGGCTCGTCGCATAGCTCCAATTCAACCAGCTTTGAAAACGTCTTCGCTATCGCAGAGACAGTAGGGTCTGTTAACACGACACCGCTCAGCTGCAACCATTCCAGCGGTGGCGCTTGCGACACCAGCTCGACGATGGCCACATCCGAGACGTATTTGCATCCCGTCAAGTCCACTCCATGAATGTTCGGGTTGTCCCTCGCTAGCCGAACGATCGTCTTGTCTGATGTATCTGGCACTCCAGAGAGTACGACAGACTCGAGGCGTCGACAAAACGTCATTTCTGGAGTGACCCATTCATCCTTTATTCCACAGTTCGGGTCGCGTATCACTAGATGTTTGACTAGCCGTCGTTCTGTTTCGGTCTCAGGAAGACGGTCTATAAGCCGTTCCATATCTTCAAAGTCGGGTCGATCCATAGTGCGTGCTGTTGTCGTGGTCTGGTTGAAAGTGGGTGGTACGTGGATGTTGTGTGGCCAAATTGAGGGATCAGTTGAACCATCCCGTAGACTATGCGCGAATCTTACCCGTCCCGAGTAGAATGTCGAACTATTTATTCGGCAATTTGCGGGTACTCATTTTGTTCGTCCAGTCCCTCTCAGAATCACCAAATGACATCGACCAGCTCGAGCTCGTCAACTATAACCGCAGCAAAGCCCCAAAGCCCTTCACCAATTCGCCCTCCATCGAGTCCTCCGCGGCGCATCCCAGTCACACCCGCGGTTCTGAGATCAATCTTTGCTTCCTCTCGGACGCCTCATGAGGAAAGGACCATTTCTCGAGTCGCTTTCTTCAGGTAGATTTCCTGACCCTGAAGCTCGGAAACTTGTGATGATGTGCTCCAGGTTTGCAGGGTTCTTACTGAGCTGTGTTGGCATCAGTCTCGCTGCAGCAAGGGGCTGGGGGATCAAAAGTGGCACCGGTCTGCTAGGAGTAGTCTGAGGTTTCTTGTAAGTCTTGTAATCATGGACACTACTCGAGGTAACCGAAGGACCAGTGACACGTCGTACTGCATTCTGAAACAAGAAACTAATACTGGTCTTCCAAGCATACGTCAAGTCACTCCTCATCGTCCGACGATCCAGTACTATCTTTGTCCTGGGTGCTCTCCGAACTTCCAACTTGAGCAACCGGGGTTTGGAACGCAATGTTGGTACTGGGGCCCGGATCGAGGAGCCCATCCTGATCATCCACGCTCGCGGCACTGGTGACCTTACGCCGTCGCACGGATGACGCAGGCGGTAAATGAGCCTTCTTGACGCGAAGAATATCCATAATTTCTATAGAACTGGTGAACAATGCGACAGACTCGGTGGATCGATGCCACGAACCTTGATGGGTCATTTCCTCGTATCCTTTGATGCTGCGCTTCATAGTCAACCATCTCCGTTGTAATGAATGTGCGCTCCACAAATTCCAGTCGGAATCAGGAAGCGTTTTCCAGTCGATTTCCGTGTCGTCTCGGACTTTGAGCGAATCGACCCTGCCGTAATAGCGTTCGAAAAGTAGTTTCATATGATACTAGTAAACACCTACTTGTGAACCAGGATGTAAGCATCCTGCGGACTCCAACGTGGTTTCTGCCCTTCATTTTTGACTGTCTTGCTGAGGGAATCCGTCCTATGGAGCTAGATAAGTGTGTTGGATTACCAGGCGAAGAGGGACACCACCATTTAATCCGACATTGCTGTCTCCCTCGTCGGTTGCCCATTTTTTCACTGACGATTCCCCAAAAGACATCGTTATCAAAATCTTTGCCTTGGTTAACAGTCATCTCCGTCACAATCTTTGTGAGTTCCTCCTCCTCTTCCTTGCTCCACGGACCGGTGACGCGGACTTCACGGTTTGCGATATGATTGCGATAACGATCCCGGCAGTCTGATGACATCCGTCCTACAATCTCGCTGACCTTTTCCCATTGCTGACCAAGATCGGTGACGGCTCTGGTACGCCGAAGCGCTATGAGCGATGCGGCGTTATTGTGGGAGAATGATTAGTGACGTACCGCCTCAGTAAGTTGTCCTCCTCCGGCATCCATTTGCCTTGTTGTTTCTTCGGGTGGAATGCCCTCCGGACATGGTGGTAGACGGCGATAATCGGGCGTTGCGGAATTGCGGTAGCTGCGACAGTCGTGAAGCAGAAAATTGGAACAGCCACTGGATGTGCGTACTTATTTCCGACCAAAAGGCGTTTTCCTTGCCCTTTTCATTCTTCTGAAAGATAATCTCCAGAATCTGCTCGTCTGTGAGCCCTCTGGACTGGATCTGGCATATCAGCAGCTGTTCGCAACAAAGCTTTAAAACCACACACTGCCTTGAATGTTTCTATCGCATTTTTGAGTTGTTGCTCCTCTATCGCTGAAAATTTGCCTTTCTTGTATACGAGACCTGGACAAACATTCGAAAACGGAGACCGTCGTTGGTAACAACTCGTTTACCTTGCGTCTTGACCAACTCGGCTAGTTTGCTCGCATTCATCCACTTGTTGGCAAGTATATGCGCATGTTCGGGGTTGGTCTGCTCCGGTCCAGGTAGACTCATGTCCAACACGCGCTTATGTGATGATTTCGTTGACTTTGGTGCAGAAGATAGAACAGGACCCGCGGACGTGGACGGCAAATCCACTTGGGACTGCGGGCGAACGATTGTAGTTGCTGGAAGAGGAGGGAGGGGAGGAGGGACAAAAGCAGGAGGATTGTTGGCTGACGCATTGGCAGCAGCAGCATCGCCAAGTGACTTGAGGACACTCGCGATCTTGGACACGTCCATGTCTTGAAGGGCACGAATGATGTCGTCATTGGACGCGAAGTGGAAGTCGGGGAGTGGTCCACCTAGACCAGGGAAAATGGGGTGGCCTTGCGGAGGGGGCTGACCAAACTGAGAGGGATCGTGGAAGTCATAATGGACAGGGGGATACTGGATGTAAGGGGAAGGTTGGTTTGGGAGTATTTGTTGATCCTGGAACGGGGAGGTGGCTTGGTATGGCGCGATTTCCAAGGGTTGTGCGTCTGAGGTCGCAGAAGCTGCAGCGACCACCGCATTCAGGAACGCGGCAGACGAGGCGTGTTGACTGTCTACCGAGACGTCCTGCTGGTCGATCTCGGTGGGGAGTGAATGAGCGACCTCCTTGGCCTTCCCCTTGTCTTTCTTGGACGTCTCGTTCAGATCTTGGGACGCAGATGCTTGGTTGACTATGGGGTTGTCTTGACCACCGGGAGAGTAGGTAGATTTTCTCGTCGTCTTCTTCTTGTCGCGGCTGCCCAGATCTGCATCCTCTGCGCTGTCGTTGCGTGTGCGTTTTTTCTTGGACGTTCTAAGAGACTGGGACTGGATAAAAGGGTTGTTAGCTTCGCCGACGGCGAGCTGAAGCGCGCGCTGTATGTCGGAGGTCAGACTGGCCATGCTGGATATTTAGGGTGGGCCAACGACGAGGATGAGGGCAAGCTCAAAAAACAACATGCACTCAGGAGATCCCTTGTCCGAATAATTTCCGAATAAGGAAGAACCGGGTCACAATCCAGTCACACCTCCCCGGTCACTCGTCCTCCTCGTCAAAGTACTGCTCTTCCTCTCTGTCGTCCTCCACGTCGTACTGCTCGCTCCAGTCCGCCAACTCGTAGTCAGCACTCTGCAGAAATTCGTCATTATCAACCACTGTACATTCGCAAACACTCACCTCCAGCATACCGTAAATGAATAGCTCCTTTATCCGTCTCTCAAACATCGTCCGCTCTTCTTCCGGTGATTCCTCCACCTCCGTGCCTCCTTGGTCGCTTTCACTATCCTCCTCCTCGGGTACAAATTCCTCGCTCGCTTGTTGGCGTCTGACTTGACGTGTTCTTTCGGCTTCTCTCTCCTCTTCGTGATCGGCTAGCAGTGACCCAAGCTTTCCCACTTGTTGTGCACCACCTCCCAAGAACCCTTTTTCTGCCCACTCTCTTTCCTCCTGGGCTGCTTCCTGTCCGTGGCGCACCCGGCCAGACCAGAGATGCGGCCACCGATTTCTTGCTTCTGCAAACGCCAGCTGCTTTGGCTTCGTTTCCGTGTATGCGAGTCTCCGGTTTCTTATCGCTGCTATCACGCTCCGCTGCTTCGGTGTCGTAACGGATGAAAAGCCGTCAATCAAATGCGGTGGTAGCACATGTAGATGTTTTTGTAGAAACTCGATGGGCGATGAGCTTGGCCGTGGTTCGTATTCAGGTGGAAGGCCAATGTACGACAGTATCGCAGATTCTCGAAAGTCTCCTTCCATGTCCTCGTCCATGTCGCTTGATGGGATTTCAATGAGAGTCCAACAAGTACAAACAAGCCTTTTGAGTCTCAACATCTTCCATGGCTTCCGTCTCGACTTCAAGTGTCTTTTCATGTCGGTGGGACTGGTGCCGTTCCACCTTCCCTAGTATCGACGCTCTCGATACTCACGTTAAACATGAACACATCTGGCCGATGAAACCCATGCACAAGGCAGAGATTGCACTCATGAGAAGAATGGACCTGCAGAGTCTTCATAGCTCGCCAAACACAGATTCAAGTATCATCTCAACAGGTATACCGTCCCTATCCGTCTCGTCAGGGCCCTAGACTAATTTCACTCCAGGACTAATTGCTGGTACGCGGGGTAAGACACCACCACTGGCCGTGCCACCCACGTCGACCCCAAAAATACACAAATGTCCAGAAATTGAAGAGTTCGATACATTTGCACAACTGTCCTCCCCTCCTCAAGCCCATTCTCCCAACAGGTTGCCGGCTTCACCGGCCCTTGAAGGTTTGATGAGGCAAGATAGGCATTCTGGACTCTCTGCAGCTGTTGAGATGTTTGAGCGGACACATGGTCACAAGGCAAACCAGCGTCTTCGTTTACCTTCCCCCCGACGCTCCCCAACGCATCGTCCCCTTTCGCAGTCTTCCGGCTCCTCGCAAGAGGTAGTCGAACAGCAGCTCACGCAAGAAGACGATGTGGTCTCTCAGCCTCTACTTCCATCTGAGCTACCAACTGAGAATGAACTCGTCGACACCGAACTCAGATGGCCCACAGACGATGAATCGGATGTGCTCGCCACCGCAGAGATCCGGAACTCAGAGCAACCTGTGTCTGATCAAAGTTATCATCTAGGTGGTTCCTCTGATTCAGCCAGAGGCCAAAATTTCCGTTGTGGATCCCTGAATGTGTCTCTCGGCGTAAGCGTCTACAATGCCAGCCCTCCAATCAGTTCCCAGGCTGCTCATGCTTCACAGGGATCTCACAGCCCAAGCCAACCATTCGTCCTACAGACCCAAGCACCCTATCCTAGCCAGGCTACGGGCTGGAGCCAGACTCAGTGATGCGCCTGTTATGGAGTTCAACTGTGGTGGCAGTGGATGATTTAGACCAAATGTCGGATGTCGTACAGTCGGGCGCCTTGTAACTTGTAGTTGTTGGCCGTCCTGTTATAGATACCGGGCAATGTGTTATTCACAATTTCACAATGGATGTGACGACGCTAGGAGGACAGCCGGACAAAGAGAAGAATTCTACAGTCACAGGGGATGTACTCCTCATCGTCTTCATTCACGGGTGCGACCCTTCATGACACAGACCGAATGAAGCATCAAGCTCACTAGAACTTGTAGGTTCAAGGGAACGGAATCAACTTTCGAGAGCTTCCCCTCAAGACTTCAGCATGTCTTATCAGAAAGTGAGGGTAACCTTCCCGTCGAGTGCGTTGTCTTTCCTGCCTATGAGGTCAATATCTATCACATCGCCGTCATGGATATATTGACTCTTTGTAAATCAGACCAAAGGGGAACTGGTTGGTATTTCCACCCCAGATCACCGTGACATCGATCATACCACTTTCCTCTCCAGAACGCAGCCGTCGTGCGGTTCGCGGATTGGCTCACGACGCTGACCGTTCAGAAAGAGGTCGCTAATGGTGGTGGCGCAGGAAGAGTGAAGATCGTACTATGTGGACATAGGTAAGCCAGCTCGCCTGGAGGTCGCAACGTAATGTGTATAACGGGTCTGACTGGAAGTGTCCTCAGCATGGGCGGGCTACTCGCATCCGATACCTTGTTGGAGTTCATCAAATCAAGACCTGATCGACATGCGCCGTTGTGGCCCAGGATCATAGCCTGCATCGCGTTCGACACTCCAGTCAGTCACTTTGCAGAACTTGGTTGGTCGTGGATGAACTCCTCGTTTTTAGTACCTTGGCATACATCCATTCGTGTTCAAGAGCAGCGCTACTCGTGCTGTAGAGTATGCGAATGCGGCTCGGGGTATCGTCACCGACATGTACTCGCTCTTCAAAGGAACCGAGCGTCCAGCTGCCACATCTAATCCTGCCCTGCTTCAAATTACAACAGAAACGTCGGAGACCTCGTCAGCGTCAGCTTGGTCCAAATGGGCACCAGCGGCATATGCCATCGGGGGTGCCGTCATTGCAGGCGCAACTGCAGGAGCTGCATACATGCGACGGGACGATATCACATCTGGATATACCTGGGCTTCCGATCACATGAAGTTCGTCGGCAATTTATGGGACGAGAAAGTCATGCGCGAGCGACTGGAGAACCTCCTCGCTGCACACACAGATCATGGAATAATCTTCAAGACGTGAGCACAGACTCGAGCCCTCGCGTGTCGTTGACTGATCCTTTCCTAGATTTTATGTGTTTTTACCAGCATCCCCTCCTACCCATCCAGGTCCACGAACGTTTGTGGTGTTACCCTCCCGTCCATCACCCGCTTTCGCCCACTATGTTCCTTCACCGAACTGCATTGTTAAAGACGAAGTTCAAGCACACATGGGAATGTTCAAAGCAGGGGATAATGACGGGTATTACCGACTGGGGTTGCAAACAGCTCAAGTCATCCGCGAAGCGCTCGAAATGAGCAGAACACAAAGTACGTACACACAGGGGATTCCTAAACGTGATCCTGCGGGGGATGGCAAGTAGGGAAATAGTGAATCACTGTTATATTAATGTTTCAGTCATACATTACTGCAGGTGCGCTATCATTATATGAATGATAATTGCATTGCGTATGCGTCTTCACCATCAGCATCTTGAGAACATCTTAGCTTCCCCGCAACGAGGTAGAGAGCAAACAGACGCACAATATTTTTCTTCGATACTTTTGACCGTGAAACCCAACGTGTCGCGGTAGAGGCTTAGAGCTGCACGGTTCGATTTTCGAACATGAAGGGACACGTATGCGGCATTGTAGTTCGCTGCCATGGCCTCCTCTACAGATACGAGAATCAGATCCCGCAAACGATGTCCTAGCAGAGATGGACCTACGGGACTGCAACATTAGCTTTTTGGCTAGTCCCAGTCGTCGATACGACCGCAGGACGGATATCGAGGTGACATGACCGTGGGGAGGTCCAGAGGGTGGCGAACCATCCTGCGGCTCTTCAGTTTCTTCCCTGTGGATGGAAGTAAGAGGCGTGAATACATCGTGACCGATGGCAAGTGTACATCTTTGCCAGGATATATCCGACTATCCGTCCCTTGTGATCTTCTGCAACATATGACAATGATGGCCAAGTAATGGCATGGTACAGGTCTGCGGGGGTGGAGGTGCGCTTGTATGCAGGGAAACGGCGATATCGACGTACAGTACTTCATTGTGTAGTTTTCTGGTAGGTTGTGCAGATTGCATGCTTGCATTCCCTGGAGATCCGCTATCTGGCTAGTCGTGAGTAGTGCCGACACCCGAATTCCTCGACGCGTACCCTCGCGGCGCGAATGTTCATGGTTGACTCGGAGGTATCCTCAAGTGTAAACTTGGCGAGAATCAGCGAACAAGAAAACTTGAAGACTCCGATATGTTAGTATCTGCAGGTGCGATACTTGCGTCAAGTGACAAAGACAAAAGTCACACTACACCGTAAAAGGACATAAGGACATTGGATTGGTTGGTGACTACAGTGGCAGATGAATACAACCAGTTGTAACAACAGCGACATAAACAAAAAAGAGAGAAAATACTTGATAGTCCCAATGCTTTGTAACTGACGAGGGGACAAGAACAATACTTGGGCAAACCGGTGATGCAATACAAGTATCCAAACATCGACATGTACACGCCATCTATGACCTTGGCCATTGACCTGCATGTCCATTGGTGTTCCCGTCGTGGACCGTGCTGTTCGATGCGGACCCACGTCCGAATAGGAAAGTCGTTGCATAGTGCTCTGCAGCGTTGATCGTATTTCGCAAACTCCTCTTCACACTCCTTCCCCTTGCTTCTGGCTCGCGAGGGTCTGCATCGGGGGCCATAGCGGGTGGTTCAGCATGGTATGTCTCTGCAGAACTAGGCTGCATTGTCGCCGGGGACGGAGGTTCGCGGTGGGGCCATGGAACAGAAGGTTCTGTTATAGTGGGAGAGTCTGACACCAGTGTCCCTCGCTCCTGATATATATCCAAGGGGATCCCTGCCGAGTGCATAACTTGAGTGATGCCTTGTGAGGCAGGGGCAATTGTGCCGTGAAGCGAAGCGGCGGGCGGAAAAGCATGTCTGGGCACAGGATTCACGTGTCCTGAATGCCCGACGGTACCCCTGCCGTGCCCAATCTCGGCGTAGACGTAGTCTGGTGTCATCGCTTCAGTGTTCCTCGATGCAGACGAAAGGTCAGGATATGTCCTGAAGAAAGCTGCGCCGTTCGACTGCGTCGTTCCGGTGCTACGGTTGGAACCAATGTCACTTGGTGTTGGGGAGGTGGATACCTCGATCACTGGCTGGTGACCAAATCCCCGCGAGCGTCGCTGCGATCCGTCGGCAGGACCTGCGACGGGTTGCATGACGACATCCTGAGCTACAGGCTGGGATGATGCTGGCAGGGCGGCGGTCGGTCCACCAAACGGAGGAGACACTTGACTAGGTCGCAATGTCGGATTGCGTTGTATGGGTACCTCGAGTGCGTGCAACGTAGAGTTAATAGTTGGTTGGATTGGTTGAATGGCTTGAATTGCGGGAGGATCCGCGCTACGGTAGCGGAAAGGTCCATCGTGCATAAAGTCTTCGTCAGCGTCGATATCGCCTTCGTTGCCCATCTCCATCTCGACGTCTTGGGGTACCTCGTTGAAACCCTCGTCGAAGTCATCGTCATACTCCGTTTCTTCATCATCCCCGTTCATGTCTTCCGTGATGGTATTGAACAGATCTGTCAAGAAAGATCTGAGCTTTGAGACGCCATTTCCGGAGTATACGCAGAAAGCCAGACGCTGGCTCATATTGAATTCCTGTGCTCTGTGTAAGGAACAACGAAACTTGGATTCTGTCGCCAACGCACCTGGGGAGGTTGTCTACAAAATTGCTGCAACTCCGGTTTACGAAAAGAGGGTATCCCAGTCAAGCTCAGGTGCGTAAGTTTATGCAGTTTTTGAAGGAGGAAATGAATTGCCATCACGGAAATTTGGTCGCAGTACGAGAGATGAATGCGCTCCAGAGTGCTGTATCGCTCCGCGAGAGCATAGATCGCCTCGTCAGTCAAGTTACTGACTCGCACGAGACCGATACGGCGAAGCTTGGGTAAACTAGCCAGCTCGAACACAGACATGTCGGTGAGGAGCGTACAATCTAAGAGCAAGGTGAGTAGTAGACACATCGAAAGGGGGCGTGCGACCTACTTGCGAAATCTACATATCGCAACCGTGTGCAACACCTTGCAAGCGATTTGATGGATCTGTCGGTGATGTTTGCGGCGTGACCGAGGTGCAGGTAGTGCAAATGTTTGCCGAGAAGGCAGACGTTCTCGACCGTGCGATCGGTGAGTTGCGTACACTTGGACAAGACAAGGTTTCTGATCTTTGGTGCGTGTGATATGATGCCGTCAACGGCGTCGTCGGTGATGAGGGAGCAGGAAGTAAGGTCGAGCATACGAAGGTGATCCAAAGGTTTGGAGAGGACGAGAGGGGGAAGTTCCTCGGAATGTCTGGGAGGTGGGAAGGGATTGTTGGTGCGAGGAATGTTGTCATTCCGGAGGGGCGCAGGGAATGCTGCGTCCGTGAGTTCTGTGCATTGAGAGAGTCTCATCTCCCGCATATGGGTTGAATAGGTCCAAAGATCGCGGACGGAGATGTCTGTGATGCGCTTGCAGTTGTTGAGATCGATCTCGAGGAGGAGAGGGCAAGACTTTGCGAGGGCAGAGACGGGGGCATCTGTGACGTGCTCGAGGCCACTGAGCTTGACTCGGCGGAGAAGAGGACAGTTTTCGGCGAGAGCAAGGACACCGAGATCTGAGACATTTTTGCAACCGCTGAGGTTGATGCCCTGAAGACGCCTGGAGGCGGCGGCGAGACCGGCGATGACGGTGTCGGACGTTTTGGTAACGCCCGTGAGGTCGATTGCGACCAAATTTGGTAAGCAAGGGAGGACACGCGAGAGGGCGTCATCGGAGATGGCATGGCAGTTGACAAGGGTGAGACGTTCGAGCCGATCGCATTGAGCGAGACGGCAGAAGAGGGCGTCGGTGAGGTCGGCGCCTAGGAAGAGGAAGTTGAGACGACGGATGAAACGGGCGTATGTGAATGTCTGGTCTGCGCGGGTGAGGACCCGCATCATCTTGACGAGGGTGGAGAGACGGGTGAAGCTGGGCCTATGCCAAAGCAGCTCTGCGGAGCACTCGCACCAGGATCGGGAGACGATGAGGGCGTGATAGAGATCACGCTGGGAGTGGAGATGCTTGAGGATGTGTATGAGGACTTCGGGTGGGATGTGTGACATGGGGGAATGGGAGGAGGGGGGCAGCCCGAGGTCGGGGTGGTGATGACGCGAGGCCCATTGTGCGGGGGAGACGACGGCGGAGAGGGAGCGGGAAAATATTGTTGATTTGGCTGGATCGTCGTCGTCGTTGTCTGAGAGGGACGTCGTCGACTGCGCTGGGGACGTGTGTCGGTAGACGAGTCTAGATGGCCTCATGACGGGCTTTGGGTGTTCTCTAAACTAGTGTTGGGTATTACTCTGAGACCAACCCCCGTGCGAATATCCTGCTCGATATGGCTCATCCACTGCCTCCACCTGGTCCCGCCCACTATGCCGCCCGTCGTGCCCGCTGGCTCGCGTCCGCCGACTCTCCCCCTCCCCCCCGGCGCACACCCCCATCCCATGCCCGTCTCCAGCGTATTCTCAACCATCCCGATCCACACAGCGATCCCGTATGGAACCGCGGCATCGACCAGGTCTGGAAAGGTCTCATCAAAGGAAACAGGCTCAAGCACCGTTTGCCCATGAGCCTCGTGGTATGTACACCAGTCCTATCGCCGCACTCCTCCCGCAACCCATCCCCCAGATAAAGGTCGTCCACGCCGCCTGGCGCAGAGACCCAGAAACATGGCCTGAGGGGGCAGTAGTCCCAGACTCGGACGAGTCTCGCACCGTCACATCCGCCGCAAGCCCCGTGCTGCCTGGCCATGCGCCGGACAACCCGTCTACCGAACCACCTTAGTTTGGTACACTCTGTAGCTGTATTGCTATACTCGTACACCGACTGACCCTTGCATTGTCTGCATCCTCTTTCCCCTGACTTTCTTCGCGGCTCATCCTTGTGTGTGTATTATCACTGATAATATTGTTACATGCCATGTAGGATCTCATCCGAGCTTATATATGCGCGTAGACGGCGAGTAGCACCGAAATGAGTTTTCATGCGGTCATGTTCGCGATGGAGGTGACACCTTGTGTCGGGTAGTCAGCACGAGTCCCTGTCGTCGACCACTCCAACCTACCAAGATCACACCGTCTCCTCTGACAAAAAGCATCTCCATCTTTCTCTTTGCAACCTTTTCGGGCTATCAGCACCCCTCACACCACCCAGCATTCCCACCCACCTTTACAGTACCTTGACCCTCAAAGTTTCCGTCCACAGGATCCACGATCATGATTGTCTCTTCAACATCACTGAGAATGAGATTCATGTGTCCATCATATGCCTGTCCTCAACGATCAAGCCCAACACATGCAGAAATAAAGAGTGACACACGTGTAAAATCCCTGTCACTTCGCGATCGCCGCGTAGCTTTACGAATACCCGCTCGCTGAGCGATAGTCGTATAAGATCAAAGGGCTCTTGTATGCCTGTCGTTGAGGGATCCATGCAACAGTTTATGGGTCTCATTAGTCAGCACGCGTGTCATTTTAAGTGCAAGGTACCGACTCCAACTCTGTCCTCGACATCCACTGCCTGACCTGCGCGATGCCGGTAAGTCACTCCATCATCCTCGTTAAACGTATTTATAATCCAGTATAGAAACATTACTGCGACTACTGTGATGTATTTCTGACCCACGATTCGGCCTCAGGTATGTTTCCCGTTTCATGGCGCTCACCATACCTCTGACTGCATGTCAGTCCGCAAGGCTCATAACAGCGGTCGCAACCATCTTTCCAACGTCCGAGACTACTATGCATGTCAGACTGTCCGTCATTTCCTAATGAGCTCCCTCTAACATCGTGTTTCAGCACTCGGGCATGACAAGGCCCAAAGCATCATCGACCAGATCACAGCAGCTTACGAGACTGGAGGTGGTCCTCCTCCGGGAGGCTTTGGTTTTGGTCCTCAGCACCTAGTAGGACCGCCTGCTTTCGGTCCACCGGGCTTTGGCGGCCCTCCACCTGCCTCGTTCCGTGCGTAGTCTTTTTACTACTTTGACTTGTTCTGACGATCCCCTTCGTAGCTCGTCCGCCATTCCCTCCCGGCGTCATGCCGCCCCCAGGAGCTATGGGTCCGCCTCCTGGCGGTCCTCCTCCATTCCCTCCAGGCTCCATGCCTCCTCCAGGCTCCTTCCCTGGTGGTATGTTCTCGAACTTTCACCTCTGAACTGTTGCTTATTGATCATTGTCCAGGTGCACCACCGTTCCCTCCCAATGGGCCTCCCGGTTCAGCTGGCAGCATGCCTTCTTTCCCTCCCGGTGGTAACTTTGGACCTCCCCCGTCTGGAGGCGGGCCTGCACAGGTTGGGCCACCCGGCGCAAGCAGTGGGGCTTCGAATGCCCCTGGCAGCATGCACCCTGATAGAATGCGGATGATGACTAGTGGAAGGTGATGGGTCTTGATACTTCGCTGTACAGTGATGTGTGTATTATATATAAGATTCACACTCAGTACCGCATGTTTGAAAAAGTACTGCATGAAGACAATCCACTTCATCAGATTGACCTTGTATGTACAATTACAGTCACCCTGACACTTGTTAGAGAACACTAAGTTCAGCTCAGCCTGTTTGCAGACTTCAAGTTTACATAACGAAGACGATCAACAGCAAATGCTTTGCTCATGGCGATGCATGCTTTACTCGACACTTCCACACAGAATGGTTCGAGCTGACCATCCTCAATCATCTGACGAAGGTCATTCTCCGAGTACTTCCCATTGCAGCGCTTCCCAAGCCGTGTAAGAAAAATTTTCTTTCCCTGGAAAACATCACAGATAATGTTCGAGGCAGTAATACTGTAACATGAACCATACCTTATCACTTGTTGATTGCCAGATGGGCATTTGAGGTATAAGTGTCCATATATGAGCGCCAATGTAATACCACAAAGTTTGGCCTGCCTTGTCCTGAGTAATGACGTCAGAAGGACTGCAAGAGTTGGAGGTATGATGACGTACTTTCTTGGAGGTGAGGGTGAAAGTATGAAAGATGTTGTTACCTGGAATGGTTGTTTGGATGTACCTTGCTGTATCCTGGTTGTCTGAAGGTGATCCCCAGTCAAACAAAACCGATGTCGAAGGGCCATCCATTGCAACTGGTTCATGAATGAAAGCCATATCATATATGATCTGGATACGGAAGCAAAGATCGTCCATGTGTACCAGGCTGAGTAATCGTCAATTGAACAATCCACTAGCTTTCTGTAAGCCATTGTACGACTCACCTTTCTAGTGAGCATAACTGGAAAGAAACCAATTTCACGATCCAATAGTATGGTCTCAACTTGTGATCAAACACATACCATATCCTCATCAAGGGTCAACCTTTTTCCAAGATTTGCCCAAGGTATTGGACATACGACTTCTGCACTCTTGGGTGTGCGCGTGGTTGACATGCGCCAACCATCATCGAGGTTTAAAGCCGTCTTGGGTATACTGAGTGGTCTGTAGGGTTGGCTCGGAGGTGTTGTATACCCTTCGCTAGCGGAGATACATCCCGGTCTGGGTGAGTGGCCAAGACTTGCCAAGATCCCATCATCTGGCTGGATAAATTTAAATTAGAGAGTAATCGCTACGTGTGTTTCGGGTTTACCCCCAATTCCTCCAGGAGCCCGAGCATGGCACGGCGAACGAGCTTTAGTTTGCGTTCAGCGTTACCCTGCCTGTTGCTTCGTGCAATCTGGTGGTCTTCTACGCTCGGCTTCGCTTCAAGCTCTGCGACGCGAGCCTTCCACATCGTAGCTTCGTTGGTCGACTCAACGACTACATCGCCGAACTCCTCGCCGATACGGGCAAGCCTTGCAGCTATCTGCGCCAACTAATACGAGATTAACCCATTAATAAACGGAATCGAGCCAGGAGAATAGGATGTACCTCGTCGAGGCCAGCTCGCATCCTAGTTCGGGGAGAGCGCGTTTCAGCGATGATGTGCGTCGTGCTGTCCGACATTGCTCTGTATGATTGAGTGAGATGTGGCGGTTTCAAGTTTGATAACAGCTACTGGAGCTGGACGGCCACAAAAAGGCAACGATAGATATCTGACGTGGGGAATGGTGTCGTAGCGCGCGAGGGGTTCATCGCAGTCCTCAGTGTCCCCCTTTCTTTTGTTTGGTTAGTATGTAAATTAAGCGTCGTTTTGCGTAACAAATTTATCTCACCTCGTTTTCCGACTGCTTCGTCAAGACAGCTTCTAAATAATTCAACACGCCACTGCCTCCTTTGCCTTATCGATGAACTTGGGAAAACAAACTATGGCAGAACTGTCCAAACGGGCTCTGTCAGCGAGAGCACCAATCGTTGACATTCACACTCATGTCTACCTTCCGCGGTATGCTGAGGAATTACGTGCTCGCTCCTCAGCGCCTCGCATATACAGCCGAACAAGTGCAGACGGCCAACCGGAAGAGCGGCTGTTGATCCTAGATGGAGAGCCTGGAGTCGGCCGCCCTGTGGGGTCTCAGGTGGGTTGTCAAGATCCGATTGGTGTGGTACCACATTGATCTGCGGTGCTCCAAAAGTACTGGGAACGAGACCAAAAATTGCTGTTTATGAAACGACACGACATCGATATCTCCTTCGTTAGGTTTTGATCGTTATCTTCCGGGGTCTTCGTGCTCCTAACATCCCTTTGTGGACAGCTCAGCAAATCCGTGGCTTGATTTCTTGCCCCCAGAGCGTGCATATGTTCTTGCACAAGAATTGAACAACGATCTGGAGAAATACTGCTCCACATCGCCTGAGGCGGAAGGCTTCCCAGGGCTCAAGTCGATATATGGTTTTGGACTGCTTCCCCTTGTCCCTGACGTTTCCGTATCATCCGTGCTTGAGATCATCAAGCAGATCGACACATTGCCTCACATATCGGGTATCATCATGGGCACGAGGGGTGTGGGCAATGGCCTGGACGATGAGACGCTCGAGCCCGTGTGGGAAGCTCTCCAGCAAACGAATCTCGTTGTCTTCATTCACCCCCACTATGGGGTCGATTCCAAGTCCTTCGGGGACAAGGCGAACGGTCATGTTCTTCCCTTGGCTTTGGGATTTCCGTTCGAAACCACAATTGTAAGTTGGGTCACTTGTCTGAAAACCCCCCTTAAGAAATATTCCAGGCAATAACTCGGCTTATCTTGGCTGGTGTCTTGGACCGTTACTCGAACCTTCGTCTGCTCTTGGCCCACTCGGGTGGTGCTCTCCCTCAATTATCTTCTCGCCTTGCCTCATGTATCACACATGATCCTATAGTCGCGAAACGGCTGAAGCACGATGCAAGGTACTATCTCGGCAGACTTTACTTTGACGCAGTTGCGTATGGGCCGGAGGAGCTAGCTTTTGTGAGCGACGTCATCGGACGAGCGGAAGCGTACAACACTACAGGTGGAGAGTACGACGCGGAAGTTGGAAGCACCAGGTTGTTATTCGGCACTGACCATCCATTCTTCCCACCTCTTGAAGTCAGCCAGAAGTGGCAAAGTGTTGAAGACAATCTAAAGGCCATACGGGGTGTACGGATATGGGAGGATTCCGCGCGTGCTAACGTCCTTGGGCTGAACGCATTGAAATTGTTCAACTTGGAGTGTTGATGTACCTATCGTATTTGCCCTTCACTCCGGTACCTGTACCTTCAAACTGAAATCTATGTGCTGCGCTGACTGATGAACAGCGCTGGTGCTCAATATATCGATCTCTGGAAGACAGTGTGAGTAGAATCGGGGTACAAGTGCCCGGTCCACGTACCATTGATTGTATGTTCCTGCAAGTTGCTTTCCGTGATGCTTCCGCTCGATTCGAACAAAAATTTGCGTTTACCCGCCCATTTCTCTTTTAGCTTACGTGCGACGTTCACGAGTTTATCCCCTTCCATGTTGTCGAGCATAACTATGTCGGCACCAGCGTCAATCGCTTCGTTGGCCTCCGCTTCTGAACGGACCTCCACCTCAAGAAGTGTACTGAATCCTCCAACAGAACGTGCCTGCTGGATTGCAGCCGTGATGGAACCTAGAGCATATTTCAGATGGGACTTGACAGAACAGCACGGGGAAGACAACTTGCCAGCTGACCAGATGTGATTATCCTTGAGCATGATCATACTGGACAAATCATGTCGGTGGGTGTCGATCCCGCCGACGATCATGCCATATTTCTCGACCAGTCGGAAACCTTCAAAAAAGACAGCGTGAATGCAGAGAGAGTTTTTAAGGACCAGTAGGATTACCTGGTGTCGTCTTTCGCGTGCCAGCGATGATTCCCTCGTACCCATATGCCCTGGCCAGATCCTTAATGCGCTTCGACCTGCCAACCACGAGAATCGGGGATGTTCTTGATCTGAGCAGGGTCAATACTCACTTGGTTGCAATTCCGCTACATCTTGCGAGAAGGTTAAGTGCGACTCTCTCGCCCAGAAGGAGATGTCGAACTTTCCCTCTCACAGTTGCGACATGCTTGACAGGTTCGAATGTCTCCCCTTCTTGCATATGCCATTCTACCCTGTGGGACCTGATGATTACCGAGTGAGTGGGAAAGGAGAGTTACGTACTGGCATTCGAGTTGGCGGAAGATTTCGGTGAAGAAGGGGACACCGGCGAGCACGGCGGTTTGTTTTCCCTTTCCGAAGAGGAATGCTTCCCGCTCAACCTCCCCGACCACATATCCCGCGTAGTCAAAAGACGGGGTATCCTCTGCGAGCCAGGCGTTGATTTGTGACGTCCAACTCGGCGGTAACAGATGCGCGAAGTGGTGCATATGTGGAAGTGATGTGACCTGCCGCAGACTGAGATTCTATTCTATCCGACAAACCCGGCCGAGAAAGGAAGGTTGCCGGCGTGCCGGTGGCTAGGAAAATGCGTGATGACTTTACGGACGAATCGGAACGTTCCCTTGGCCAGGAACAGATTAAAACGCTACGGAAAGTCATCGATCATCACTCAGCGACTTCACACCGTTGGGTAATGCCTAGTACACCTTCGGAGATGCGGCCAGGGGTAGTATTATATTAACGAGACTCAATCTAACTTAATGTAACTTACAATGACTTGGCATGGCGCCAAGATTTTTCCGACATGACAGTTTGTTCGGCACTTTCATAGAATACACAATTCTACACACTTTTTTCAATATCCACACAGCTGCATTGGCACCTACTATATGAAGGTCTGCAGGTTCAATCAAAGCAGAAATATGCCAGGATAGTTATTGAACTTCCTTACAGAGTTCTATGGTGACATTGCCGAAGGGGATATACGTAATCATCTCAATTGCCAAAAGGAAGAATAACTGATATCGAGGAAAGCCAAGAATGAGCAACACAACGTTCATATAGATAATTGGGATCAGAAAAGGGTGGTAATAAGGGCTGTTAGTGCAGCAACTGCGGTGAGTAAGCCAGTCTGAGTGTCTGCACCGAGAGACGCAGCGCTGGTCCCAGTAGGTGTAGTACTGGTGTCTGAACTAGAGACACCAGGAGTGGACTGGGTAGTGGTGGTGGCCGTTCTACATAAGGCTTTTGGGTAAGGGGGAAAGCACAGATACAGCTCAAATGCTCACTGAGTTGACACAGAGGACGTCGTGGACCCGTTGGCAGAAACTGCAGTAATGTTGAACTCGCTGGACTGAGCAAGTAAACTGTCGAGGTGTTGGGCATCTTGAGCAAGGTTGACACGGAAACCAGAACCCGAAGGCCAGCCTCCACTAGGGGGGCTGCACATAGTGATGCCAAGTGTTCCGTCGACGACGGTATCCAGAATTTGGTTGCTGACGGCATTCTATTGTTGGGCGCGTCTAGGAAGCACGAAGGAAAATGAACACACAAAGGCTCACCACGTTCGTCAGGACTACTGTGAAGTTGAGGGGATCGGTGTTGACACGATCCCACTTGAGATAATTGGGACCGGTGGTATTCCAACCTTGGCTGCCGCTAGGGTAGGTGACCTGGTATGCAAAGGCCGACGAGATAGCCAAGAGGACGCTGACGAAGACACGCATGTTGACTAGAAAGATGAAAAGAAGTGGAAAAGGGCAGGCGAAAGGTCCAAGTGTACTAGTATTATCGCAAATCGCCGGCTTGGCAGTGCACACCTCGAGGCTCGAGCAAGCGATTTAGTTCCGCTTCCCACGAGACCTACAAGGGAGGGGGTGCATCATTTCATGGTCTCGACATACCGACTGACAGATACTCACGGTCATCTTCCTCCGTCGATGAGTCTATATCGGACATCTCGTGCGGTCGATATACAAATCATCTTCATTTACATCGACAGACAGACCACTCCCCAGTGGCGTAGCCACCAGTATGGGATCCGTCGGCGTGCTACAAACCCGCGCATGCAGTCAAGCACTGGTCAATGTGACCTCGGCATCAGCCCAAAGGTCCCTTTGACCCCAATACCCTGCAACCGCAGCGAAGACCATCCAGCAGGACGCACCCGACATGTGCGTCGTGTTTTCTATGAGCACAGGACTTGGAACTCCTTCAAACGCTGTATTGTTCCTTGCGTGCTTGCACCTGTACCTTTGAATGAGCCCGAGGCAGGCACGGGCGAGATTGCGCAGGAGATTCATCTCGTCAGCAGACAGCTGATCCTCTACTTTGGTGAGAAGCGCAAAAATCCACCTCCCATGGCTGACTGAGATGGTTAGTGGGTCGCTGGAATTCTGCAGATGGACGTTTATCCAGTGTGTAAAGTACATCAGCAGGTGGATTGACATTCGCTGTACCGAAGAATTAGCGAAGATAACAGGTTCAGGGAGCAGATACCATACATGATCAATTTCCCGTAAATGACCCGGCGTAACCTCGGGGGGTGAAAGCTGCTCAATGTGCTCTTCTTGAGCCTCCTCTGATGATATTGAGAGGTCAACTGCGAATGGTGCTGCATTCGTTGATTCCGCGCTTCGAAGGTCAGGGAAGTTCGGCTGTCGTGGAACATTCCGTGGCAAGCCATAAAGGCGGGCGATCTGAAGGTGGTAAGATTCTTCTGTTGACTGCACATCAGGCAGGCCCGTCGCATCCCCAGGGAGTGCAGTCTCAGCGGGATCAGAAAATGCCCGCATGCGGCATGACGTGCTGAATTTCTTCCGTACAGATCGGTCACTCGGACTCCATGCTGACTCGGGATGGCCAGCGAGGAATCTCCACCATGCATCCCTATCTTTCTTCTCTGGAATTAACCTGCGTCTTGAACCTGAATGACCATGGTCGACATGGATTGTTGTCTGGGTCAGGTTCTATGCCATATGAGCACAAGCGTTATGTCAACCTAGAGACACGCGTACCTTTCTCATGTTGGAGAAATGTGTTTGAAACGCGCTCCTCCACTCCTCGCAGGGAAGAACATTGGTGGATAAGGGTGTAAACGTATGGGCAACTCTCGCCTCAGACACCTCATATGGGTTTCGCGCTCTGGTAATGTGAGGTAATCGACGTGCGTCTCGTCTACGGGCATAGTGAGCGCGAGTAGAAACCACGGCGAAATCAAGACAATACCTGACCAGGAACAAGTATTGCATGCCATCCTGAGGTTCTTGGTTAAAGTCGTACGGGAGGTTTGCAACAGGGAGGGTTTGTTTTCCCGGTGTTATTTCATCTGAATCGGAGTCGCTCAATTCATCCCTCTTCCGCTTGTTCACCATGGCGTTATGGAAGAAGGAGCACGAATACGCAGGGACTCCTGTCGGAGCGAGGCGTGAGAAAACACGCCCGAGACCAATTTTTGGAATCGGCACATCTACTTACTTACCAATACCCCAATGGTCGCCGAAGATGACATTGACATGGAGAGTCTGCAGGCTCAGATTGACATGTCTATGTCTTTTGCACATAATCTAGTCACGTCTTGGATGAAACCTACTCACCTTGCACAACTTAGGTCCAGTGGTATAAATGCAACACAGATACTCGAGGAAGAACTACGCCGGCCACCCAGGTACCCGACGGTGTCGTGACTCGTGTGTGTTATGGACTTACGAACAAAATCCTGTACAGATTGGGTGTTGGTGCATCTATTCCTACGGCACCACCACTAGCTCATGAGGGCTCCAAACTCAAGCGTAGACTGGGGAGGAACGGAGGAAAAAACGAAGGTGTCGTAAAATTGCAACCGCAAGATTCCTCGAAATCAGACGACGAAGAGCATAAAGGGAGACCGGCTAAGCGGAAACCGAAGGTGGACCCTTTTGGACATGAAGGCAGCAAGAAGAAAAGAAAACCCGACTCGGAAGCCAATCAATATCCCTCTGTTGAGAATGTCTCTGAATATTCGGTTTCCCTGCTAAAGGATTCAACTTTATGGGAGCCCCCAAAGCACGGTCAGGGCCACCCGTTTTACGCTTTATGCACTATAGTAATTGAACCCCGCCAGATTCATCTTCTAGGAAAGAAAAGCAACGGATGGGGCCGGACGATCAGCGGCTCCACGTGACTGAAGGGCAGCGGTCAGCGACATCGGTCGCCTCACCATCTGTGAAATTGCCTCTCCGGATCACATTTTCCCCGAGTCCAACTGCCCCTACTGTCCTCTCACTTTCGGAACCGTCCCGGGAAACGTCTGGTGGGCTTAGAATGTTGTACTTGTTGCACACGCATTTACCTCATTCTTCTCTGGACCTCCGGTTCCGGGAAATCCAACAACTCCAGGATCCAGTCGAGCCCACATGCTTATACCTGATAAAGCTAAGCCGCTTGGCATCCCATTGCTAAACCTCGACGGCCCACCGGAACTCACAGATAAGCCCGGTAACACCAATGAATTGAACTATTCCAGAAGAAGGCGAAAAAGGCGTAAGAAGAAGAAGACTCAAACGATAGCCGGCACGGCAGACAACTCGCATTGAGCATGTACGTAGGGACTCCAAACTGCCTTTAGTCTTACCTCATCTCATCTGTAGGGTTCAGCAGCACGTTGTTATCCGGGTACCGTGGACTCCTCCTGCTATGCACGTTATGCGGGATTCGAGTCTTCCTGCCTTTACTATGTCGAGGAATATCTATTGTGGGTTGGCCATCATTCGCGGTCGACCATGCGTTCGTGGTCAGTTTTCCGATTCGAAGTATAGTATGTAAGTTATCTATTGACATAAATATGTGTCCTGGTCATAAATACACAATACCGGTGGCTAGGTTGGTGCAGTGGATCATCGCTTCTTCTCTGTAGCTCGAACAATGTCCCTCCGACTGTTGTAAGAAGCTTTCCGTGAGCTTTGTGGATTACGGTCTCCTGCTCCCTGTCGGTTATGACTAGATCGCCGGCTATTGGCAGGAGTAGGTTTTGGCGAGTGGGTTGGGGAGGTTAGACGCCGAGTGCTTTCGCGACTTGGACGTTTGGAAGAAGAGTGTTGAGCACCGCGAGACAATCCTTTTGGCGCCTGTGGTTGGCGCCCCTTCTTGCCGAGTGAGATTGGCCAAAGACGGAAGAAACATTTTGGTACTTCTGCCTTGGCCTGCCGAGCAGCCCTTCGCTGCTTCTTCGACTCTCGCACGGCTTTGGCTTCGCGCATCTCACGCATGCCCTCCTTGCGAAGCCGTTCATTGCCGCTGAATGTAGCACGCCACTTTACGAGCCAGCCATGCACCGTGGAAGCCTTTGGACGACTACGGCGCCGGCCGTTTGAGTGATAATGCTTTCGGAATTAAGCAATGTAGTAGACAGAGGTTCGCGTAAGATCGACTTACAGAAGACTTCCACTCGATTTGAAGCATCTCAGACTTGGGTTTGCCTGACGCTAAGGTATGCTCGTTGGGTAGATAGAAAACTTGGATGTGGCGATTGGTTGGCACGATGCGTCCATATTTATGGGTCTTCTTACGTGGATTTAGCATCTGTGCACTCCATACCTTCTCCGCGCGGCGGATATCTCCGACGTCGCAACGAAGAATTAAGAACGAGGCTTTTGAGGGCTTGTTGCAGACTCTAGGCCCTAGGTGGCTTGCCACGTTTTTTTTGTCTTTCGCGCCCCCCCCCCCCCCACCGCGCAGAATGCACGCGGCTGTCCGACTCGTTGGCACGTTTAACGTTCAAGGCACTGGTGCCTAGTAGCCCGACAACCTCGTTATATTCTCGTAGGGCCTCGTGGAGATCATACTGGTATGTAACAGTATTCAGCAATGCGGTAAAGGCGTGTTTTGTGAATGACATCGTTTAGCGAAAGGATCCGGAAAGCCGGGGGCACATGGAATGGAAGCCGTCAAGTTTTTTGGGACAGACGAAGAGCTAAGTCAATCCAAAGAGCCTGAAAATACATGATATCACAACGTTCTGCTTGCTGTATTATGCTCAGTATCGCTGATCGATTGCAGTACCTTGCACGGGTACATATCCCACGACGGACCCGGGGGGATTAACCGGTAATGCAGGTGGAGACGCACAAGGTACGCATTTTTACTTGGAAATTGTCGATGTCACTGCACTGCATCTATTCAAGCCTCAGGGGAAGTCAAGCTGGTATGTTAGTCCTCCAACAGATAGCCTAGGTGATTCAACGTTGAGCTCCGGCCACGGCTACCTGCACATCCGGCGTAAAAACGGGCATATGCCTTTTATGTCCGTCACTTGCCAGATGTGGTCATTCTCCTGGGAAATTTGTTGCGTAAATTGCCTTAAGTGGCAAGCAGAACGAGAGAAGCACAGGATTAGCTTAACGGTTATCCCGGATACGGGACGCACGGTGCATACCCCTCCTACAAGTCTCGTTTCTGAAAAGTTTTAGTGACCGTCCTTGCGTCATGTCCACCGCGTCGGTGGCGGTGAGCCCGCCTTTATACGATTTCCTTTTTGATCACTCCGTCTGGGGCACCGCATTTCGACTCTCTTCCTCAGCGGGTGCTCCTGGCTGTGACAATGCGATTTCTTCACACTGCCATTGAACATCATTGGCGAACCTTTGCTCGCAAGTCACTGGCACGTACGGTTACTCGATTCTCCGGGTTGCCTACCGCTGCTAAACGCTGGAGCCTTTCCGAAACTACAAAACCGACAATGTATCGAGCTGTCACTTCGGACATTCTAACAGGAATTCCAGACTTTTCAGCCAGGGATCATGGGCTGGAAGAACGTTGATACAATCATCCAAGGCAGGCTGTATCTCGGAAAGTATGACGCTTATTATGTCCGTGACGTGTCATCATTCCCTGATCTACCTCGCATTTCTAGTATCCATGCGGCCAGATCACCACGGTCGTTAACAGAACGCCGGATTACTCATATTATATCTGTTTGCAACGATGCAATTCCTGCAGAGATTCCCGAATCCGGTATCGTTCATCTGCGAATTCCTGTTGAAGATGTCGACTTCGCCGATCTTTTGATTTGGCTCCCCACTGCTTGTCAGTTCATAGAGCGAGCCGTCGCGGGTGGGGGCGCTGTCCTCGTGCATTGCAACCAGGGTCTGACTCGGAGTGCGACTGTGGTCGCTGCATACCGTGAGTCGTCGCCATCCATACATTCCGAAGTTCCTTGTTGCTGACACATCGTAGTGATGTGTACGCGCCGGATTGATGCTACACAAGCGATGTCGGCAGTTCGACAAGGTTGGTTCTTGTTGTGTTGCCCGTCTTCTGTTTCTGATGCTCCCCTGTTCTACAGCGCGAGAGCAGGTCTGGTTTAACGCCGGATTCCACGAACAACTTGTCCTGTTTGAACTCTGTAGATATCAACCAAGCCCAGCCTGTCCATACTATGTTGGGTGGCGCCAGAAATTGGACGCCCATCTGGCTGGGCAAACTTAGACAGGTACATTTTGCATCGTCACGAGCTGTCGATAACTGACGCTCTGATGGGGAACGCCAAAAGTAATTTGTGCCAATGATACTATCTCACTGTACGAATGCAACCGTCGCGGCCTAATTGTGCTACATAGAATGCCTGTATTTTCTACTCCTACTCCACCAGCCTTGTTCCATCACACTGTTACTCATTGTCACTCTCTTAGATTAGCAGTCTCACTTTTGCATTAATACTCATACCAGCCTGTCATCACTATCATCTCATTGGTCTGTTGAATAGCATATGTTTCCCTTTTTCTCGTTCGTAACAGACTGGACTTTTTCCTCGTAAGACTGATTCTGGTGAACTGCCTGTATCTGGCCAAAGAACCTTGTCGATCTCATCTTTGGCTCGCCGATCTACTCCACGTGCCGACGAAGGCCACAGCCATCAATTGCTTGGCTGACAAGACTCAGTACTCAGTCTTGCATTCCACGCACGCAGTGATCGAGCGCCTGTTTTGAACCGTAAATTATCACGACGTGTTCGACCGTTGCAACCAAGTATTCTGCAACTAGCAGCAGTGCACTAGTACTTGACCTAGGCCGATGGCCCGCGGTATGGTATCGTCAACCACTGTTGATCGGCGTATGTGCGGAAGCTGCGTACACCAGCCAGAAACAAGAAGTTGGTCGTGTTCGCACCAAGAACCTCTGACGACGGGGAGCGGAACATGGCTACCTCCGTGTAATTAATTTGAAAGCCGGTATGAACATTCATAAGAGTATGTAGCAACTTCCTTCATGCTTGAGGGGATTATGCGGTGGACAAGCTCAAACTTGGGGTACCTGGGTGCAACACACATTCGGTGACGTAGTTGAGCAATCGCCATAACTCACAACTGCGGGGAAGTGTGAGAAGTAGCGGATGAGGAATGACGCGCACGAAATTTCCGCAGTATAGGACACGTAGATTATGCGGTGTACAAGTACGTGTAACGTGGACACGCAGAGTTTAAAGCCTGGTGTATTTTTCATTGAGCGTTTTGTCACTTGGATCCAGGGCGTGCCACTTGCGGAGTTCAAAAGGCTGCTCTCACACGGTTACCTGCCAAACAGCAAACTTGCTCTTTACCTCCAGCTTACAACTCGACAAACATCTTGTCTTTCTTCGTCGTCGTCGCAACACACAATGGGTCTTTCGGTCTCGCGTCTTCTTTCCACTCTGTTCAAGAACAGGGAAATGCGTAAGCATGATATCTAGCAAGCGTCCCACTCACACTAATTGTTGCTATTTTCTCTAGGTATTTTGATGGTACGGACGTACAGTACCCTTTGCCCCAGACTACCTCATTGACTCATCTATGTAGGTCGGTCTTGACGCCGCCGGTAAAACCACCATTCTCTACAAGCTTAAGCTCGGCGAGATTGTGACTACGATTCCTACGATTGGTAGGCACATGATATGCTGTGCTTAGCTCAATTTTCTTACAATTTATAGGCTTCAATGTCGAGACTGTCGAGTACAAGAACATCTCGTTCACTGTGTGGGATGTTGGAGGACAGGACAAGATCCGCCCTCTTTGGAGGCACTGTACGTCGTCAATGTTCCATATCGCTCAACCCTAGTTTAACTTTATACTTCAGATTTCCAAAATACGCAAGGAATCATCTTCGTGGTTGACTCGAATGATCGAGAACGTGTCTCGGAGGCCCGCGAAGAGCTTCAACGAATGCTGAACGAGGACGAACTTCGGGATGCCCTTCTTCTTGTCTTCGCTAATAAGCAAGATCTTCCCAATGCAATGAATGCCGCTGAGATTACCGACAAACTTGGCCTCCAAGCCCTCAGACAGCGAACATGGTATATTCAGGTCAGTGGCCAGATTTCCAGTGACGTGGTCGAGATTCCGATGGTTGACGTGGAACTTGATCCAGGCCGCCTGTGCCACATCAGGTGATGGGCTGTACGAGGGCCTTGAGTGGTTGGCGACCAACATCAACAAACGGAGGGCATGAGCCATAGTATCTCTTTTGAGTTGGTTCCGTATGTGCACTTCCCTCACGACGTTGAATGATACACCGTTTTACTATTAAACCACCGCTTGTTACTTGGGACCCTCTTCAACTTCCCACGCCTTCATAATTTGCAAACACATTGCGAGCGTGTCATTACTTGCTGTCTCGTTGCAAGTATGCTATAGATGCTCATACCTTCTACCATTATGCTAGCCTGGAATAAAAGGTGATTGTTCAACTAAGGACTAAGTATATGTAAGGCTCATCCTATGCAATGTCTCCGCCTCCCTCCTGCGTCTCTCACCTCTCTCCCTCGAAGGGTTGTCACGGCGGGTGGCCCCATACCTGGCAAGTTTCTCCAAGAGCGCTTGCAGCCTTTTTGGCTTGACTTCGCCGTAGGATGCTTGTCGAACACTTGGGTTCAGATAATCCTGTACTGTATCCGTGAGTATCATCTTGGCCATCTGCAAACACCATCAGACCAAGAAACCGTTGGGAGGCAGAGTACATACGGAGTGTAGCTCGGCGAACGACGAATTGAGGTGCCCTCGCCCTATCCTCGTAATCTCGCCTTCTAGGAATGTCATGTCGGTCGCCATATTGGCAATTGCGTTTTCGTTCATCGCTGACACTTTCGGACCAATCATGAAGTTCTACGTCGCGTTCATATCAGCGAACGGGCCAACACCAAGGGGAGTGTCTTACCATAAAACACTCAGCGATATACCCTACAGCACCCTTGTAGGCCTCGTCCTTGTAGGTGTCCTTGAGTGCAAGTGAATCTACGACAGTCGTAAGCCAGTTCACGAGCTCATAGAGATACATGCTCGGCATCTGTTCGCGGCTCTGTGGTGTCCAGTCATATTCGGACAGATCGAAGAAATCGTCAAGCTTCGAGGTAATAAGTGCTGTAATTCGCCTCTGAGATCGTTGGAATGGCTCTGAGAAGGGTGACGAAGCGAGACGGATCGTTCCCCCTCGTTGCGTAGACCTATAGAGAGTGAGTGCACCTGCGAACGCTTTAGCAAATGGGCAAGAACCACCTGAGATTTGTGAGCGATCGCCCTAACTCAGTGCAAGCAACCTCAAAGTATTCCAAGTTGGTCACGATCTGCGCAATCTGCGAGAGCGCTGATGTACTTTGAAGCCGTTTGTTTATGCTGTCACTTATGTGGTTCGACAGCAGCTTATCAAGTGACTAAAGGGGAGCTCTTGTGAATGAGGTCCAGGCCAAGGCAACCACATAGCCCTACCCGACTCAGGAGATCGTCGATGTTGCTGTGGTGTTGCGATACGCCTTCTACAAATTGATAAAACTGTTGAATGAAGGCTCGGATCTATGGATGTTATGAGTGTTCCACCCCATGGAAGAAGCAAGCTTACATCTTGACAACAGAGGTGAAAGCTTTGGGACCAAGGTAGAGTGAGCGGTATGGAGCTCCTGGAAATTGTTAAGTGCATCTCCGCCCATACAAGTGATCACTGTATTACTTGGTAAGGTTCTCCTTTTCGGAAGCGCTCAACCATACGCTATTGAGTACGGACTCTCGCTCGGACAACGTAGTGACATGCATCGGCAAGTAATCATCACTGAGCACAACCTAGGAAAAATCTTACTTGAGACGAGTACGAGAGATCAATATATATATAGAACGTACCGAATCCAACTTCCGACTAAACTCATTTTCGAGTAGTCCCGTGTATTTCTCGAACAGGGCGAGTGTTAGAGAATGAAGGGAATGCGTTGAATAAGAATAGGACTGTACGGCTAGGTCATTGACGTCACGATCAAGGAACGTGGGACAATCACCTCGAGTGTCATAACAAATGCTGTTAGGCATTCCTTGACTTTCAAAAATGTGTCGGGATCCTTTTGCTCCACCAGAGCGGAACCGATGGCTGAAGACAATCGAGACACAATTGCATCCCAAAGCTCCTCGACCTCTCGTTCCGAGCGGAAGCCAGAAGTAGTCTCCAGTACATGGGATTCTATGATGAAGAAGCCGCATATTTCTTCCAAGAGGGCGGGAAGGGAGGATAAAGAAAGTGGTGTGGGGAGGATAAGGTCCGACTGGGCCTGAATAGAGGGTTAGCAAAGTCCACGAATCAAGATAGAGCTGGCGAGCCTTGCGATCAGCTTGGTAGGAGGTGCGGAGGTCGTCAAGCGAATCCAAGGAAATATAGATATGGACACATTGATATAGCGGTTGAAAATCAACTTTAATCTTGTCCTTGTCAAGGACATTATCTGTGCATCACGACATCTCAAAACCATGATCAATCTAGTACAGATGAGACTCACTATCAGTTCTTTCATGTGTGACCATTTCAACCGCACTGCCCACACGACTTGATCTCAACATTGGATCCTTTTCACGTCGAGCTCTCCACTTCCGCGTGCGTGCGTCCATACTCTCCATGGCTGACATCCCCACTGTGGCAGTGACATTTCTGATCTCAAGTAGCCACTGTTTCATGGATGCGGTAACAGCATTTTGTACTTGGACTCGAAGCGAGGGCAAGGAAGACAATATATGCTGGTATAGTGGGGTTTGCGACAGTGATGTCAACGGCATGGTCTGAATGTCTTCCAGAGACTTGAGAGGGCAGTAACTCAGCATGAGGGGCCCGAAAATTTTCCATTTGACTCACTCGCAAGGCACTCCAAAATCTGCCCTCCTTGATCATGTCACCAATGCGGTCGATGACATCGAGAAGTTTCAAGCAAGCCTGAAACGTATCGATCGCTTCGTCGAGATTTGAAGCTGTCTTCTTTGATTGCAGCAAAGTCCTCTTCTTTTCGACGAGTCCCTTCCCCAGCTGACCAACGCTTTCATCCAAGGTCGCGATCTTCTCGCGGAGGTTGGTGGTATATGACTTGATTGTGAAGAGGGTAGAGATGGAGGAGATGAACTCCTGGTAGTTCTCTGTACAGATACCTTCTATCTCTGCGTCCTTTGCCTCGATGAGCGCTTGAAGGTTGCGCAGATAGACCTCCTGCTGTCGGTTTGCATGGATTTGTTTGATTATGGGACCAAGCTGTTCCAGGTTCTCAGAGGAGGAGGATGCATCGAGAAGATGTATCTGCTGAAGTTGCTGGTCGATGCTTTCTTGGGTGTACTGTTGACGACGTCGCGGTGGCATTATTGTACAATGATGATGCAATCCATATTGGGATGAACGGTGAGCGGTTGTTTGACAACGGCTTTGGATCCAAACACTGCCCCGCGGTAGTCTCATGGGGACCCACTCTGGAAGCCCAGCACGCGCCGTGGGCACCCGGAGTCTTCACCTCCGTCAGCTGATACGATGTCCGAGGTAAAGTTCCAGGTTGGCGCGATGTGAGTCTCTGCTTGATCCCGCCGTTTGCGATGACTTATGGCCAGATTATTCGATATGGATGGCACGCTGGTCGATTCGACCACCGGCGTCATTGGCGCTTGGTCTACCTTTGCAAAGGCATACCCTGGGCTCGACGTAAAGACGATCCTGCATAGTAACTATCCCATCTTTCAATCTAACCACACTGTCATCCATACCACTCTTCCACAGGCTCGCACGGCGTCAGGACCATGGACAATCTTGCAAAGTGGTGCAGTATCACTGATCCAGAACTGCTCAAGGTCTCTTTGGTTCCCAACTTCGCCCATATACGCATCGTTCTGATCGTCGCTGCTCTATTAGGATGAAGCTGACCGGTTTGAGCGAGCTATCATCGAGTCTGCAGAGGGCGGTATCAAGATACTCCCTGGCGTACGCCCAATCCTTGACAATGCGAGACATCTCCTCGTTACGCGACTCTTTCAACAACTCACTTGCTTTATACTACAGCTGTCGCCCGCCAAGAGTAAACCGAACCAGCGGTGGACGATCTGCACGTCCGCGACTAGAGTCTATGCAACTGCTGCCTTGAACGCAGCAAACATAGATGCCCCCGATGATTTTGTGACCGCTGATGATGTCCACAACGGGAAACCACAGTAATACCCCCACTTCTTGCTCGTCGATATGTATAACAACTCTACTTGCCTAAGCCCAGAACCATACCTAGAAGGAGCTGCTAGATGCGGCGTCAGAGCTACCGATTGTGAGTAACTTCAATTTTTGAGCTAGGACACACGCATATTTCATAATGAGGCGTTGTTGTAGAGGATGCACCCGCTGGTGTTGTAAGCGGCTTGGCCGCCGGGTCGAGGGTAATCGGTCTGCTGACTACCCATTCAAGGGAGCAGATGCTAAAGGCCGCTGAGAGTGCACCCGAAGGTTACTTCTACCTAGTGCAGAATTTGTCGAGGTAAATACCATCTGAGCCTATTATTCGAGTACTGACGTCCCGACAGTGTTTCAATGATGCTCGTTGATAATGGTCCTAGCGTGGAGATAACCATCACCTTGACTTAGGATCGAATATATAGGATATACATACCCTCAGGATGACTTATAGAGACCTATGGACTGAATGGATGAGTCCTTTAGTAGAATTCTACAAATACGTTTTTGGTGGACCGTAGGTCCCCGTCAAGCCAATAGCTGACAAGTCAGTATCCTATCTAAAACACCTATACGAAATAGCATATAGGCGGGAAAATAGAATGAAGATAACACCGGAAGCAAATTGCCTAATACTCGGCGCCCTCCTCTTCAACATCTGCTGAATCGGTACCCACCTCTTCATAATCCTTCTCCAGTGCAGCGAGGTCCTCCCGAGCCTCTGAAAATTCACCCTACGACGCCGTCAGGCCATTGAAGTACGAAGAAAAGACGGCATACCTCTTCCATTCCCTCACCAACGTACCAGTGGACGAAAGCACGTTTGGAGTACATCAAGTCAAACTTGTAGTCTGGCATGGTGTCAGTGCTGAGGAAAACCACTGTTTCAATTCTAATGACTGACCGAGGCGACTCCACGCAACAGATATAGCAGTAGTGCTGCATTACAAAGTCAGCAGATGTACGGCCCTGGACTCCAAGAACTCACTTTGACAGCATGCAGAGACTGCGGCTCGTCTTCGCAAGGTCACCGGTGGGGATGTGGGCCGGAGCTTCATTGCAAATTCCAAGCTTGAAGCCGGTGGGGCACCAGTCGACAAACTGAATGGTCCTCTTTGTCTTGATGGTGGCAACGGCTGCCTGGACATCCTTTGGAACGACATCCCCACGGTATAAGAGGGCGCACGCCACTATCGCAAGGAGTCAGCGTGTCATTATGAGTGATTACTTGCCAACATACTATATTTGCCCTCCTTGGGATCACATTTCACCTAGGGGGAGGTCAGGGTCAACTAAATGGCAACATCACCTCAGCAAAGAACCCTACCATCTGATGTCCGCTTTCAAAGCAAGAGAAAGTCATCTCGTTCACAGAGTTCTGCTCGTGAGTAGCTTTCTCAGCGGAAAGCAATGGCGCATAAGTAGCAAGCGGGAAATGAATACGCGGGAAACTAGACAGTTTTAGTGTAAAAACACAAAAAGACAGTGACGGAAACATTATCACTCACGGAACCAGGTTAGTCTGAAACTCATTTAGGTCGACGTTCAAGGAACCGTCAAACCGCAGAGAAGCAGTAATCGAGGAAACGACCTGCGCAATCAGACGGTTCAGGTTGACGAAGCTGGGTTGCGGGACGCCTAGGTTCTTCTTGCAGATAGAGTAGATGGCTTCGTTATCAACCTATTTCAAGGGTGCATTAAGATACCAATCGATAGTTTTTTTTTGTTTAGGGTTTACCATAAAAGAGCAATCCGAGTGCTCAAGAGTCGTGTGAGTCGTAAGAACGGAATTGTACGGCTCGACGACGGAGCTAGAGAGCTGGGGAGCAGGGTATACGCAGAACTCTAGCTTGGACTTCTTTCCGTAGTCAGTCGAGAGCCGTTCCAGCAGAAGTGCACCGAAGCCCGATCCAGTGCCACCACCGAAGGAATGGAAGACGAAGAAGCCTTGCAGACCGGAGCAGTTGTCGGCAAGGCGACGTAGTTTATCCATGACCGGGTCAATGAGCTCCTTTCCTACGGTGTAGTGACCACGGGCATCTGCGAGGAGTTTGCGATCGAGAGGCGATGAGGAGTTTGCCCATACTGATACTGGGATGGGCTTACAATTGTTGGCGGCATCCTCCTTGCCTGTGATCATTGTCTCAGGGTGAAAGAGTGACCTGTAAGGACCAGTCTTGACCTCGTCCACGACACCGGGCTCCAAATCAATGTAAAGGGAACGGGGCACATGTTTCCCAGAACCAGTTTCGGAGAAGAAGGTAGAAAAACCCTGATCAGTGTTCGCAACGGGGTCTGTGACGCGACCGTCAGGCTGAAAGTGGTATTAAAATGGATACTAGAATAGAGATGGAGGAGAGCGTACGCTGAGACCGTGTTCCAAGGTGTAGAGCTCCCCTGGAGGATGATCAATTAATTGGCATGGGTGACTGACGATATCGTAAACTCACAGCACGCATTGCCAATTTGGACGCCAGCTTGGCCGACATGGAGAGAGATGACTTCGCGCATGGTGGAGAACTGAACGGTCGGTGTGGTGGTTGAGAACAAGCAGTAGAATATCTGTCGACCGCAAATTTTGTTGGTCGTTCTTGTTTTGGAAATATCGTCGGCCTTGGTATCCTCGGAACCGGCACAACGCCGTCGACTGCATTTGACTTGGTCAGACAGAGTTTGCTCCGATACAATTCGTAAAATTCATCAAAGACCGAAACAAATTATAGAGGAACGACTAGCTTCGTATAGCGAACAAGGAGAAATCATGCAAAAAAAAAGGTTGTACATCTAGTACTCCCCTCCTTCCTCGACGTCGGCAGAGTCTATCCCAACCTCCTCGTAATCCTTTTCAAGTGCAGCAAGGTCCTCACGCGCTTCCGAGAACTCGCCCTCCTCCATACCTTCACCAACGTACCAGTGGACAAAAGCACGCTTAGAGTAGAGGAGGTCGAACTTGTGGTCGAGACGGCTCCACGCACTCGAGATAGCCGTTGTGTTCGACAACATGCACATGCTACGCGACACTTTGGCGAGGTCACCACCAGGGATGTGGGCGGGTGGCTCGTTGCAGATACCGAGCTTGAAGCCAGTGGGACACCAATCTACGAATTGGATGGTCCGGCGGGTCTTGATGATGCTGACAGCCGCGTTGACGTCCTTGGGAACGACATCACCACGGTAGAGCAATGCACAAGCCACTAGTAATCGACTCGGTAAATGACTGACACGATGCATAAATTGACGTACTATATTTGCCCTCACGGGGATCACACTTGACCATCTGATTGCCAGTCTCGAAACACGAGAAAGTCATGTCCGCAACCGAATTTTGTTCATGGTGAGCCTTTTCTGCCGAGATAATGGGAGCAAAGGTGGCCAACGGGAAGTGAATGCGAGGGAAACTACGATACGTTCAGCTCAAGTACGCTAATAAAGTACGCCAAGAAGGACTTACGGAACCAGGTTGGTTTGAAATTCGTTGAGGTCGACGTTGAGGGAACCATCGAAACGTAAAGAGGCAGTGATTGATGAGACTACCTGAGCGATCAAGCGATTCAAGTTGGTAAAGCTAGGGGACGTGATGTTAAGGTTCCGCTTGCAAATATCGTAAATGGCCTCGTTGTCGACCTAATATGATCGGATGTAGGTAAGGGTGGTGCAAAGATATACATAATATGGCAACCGACCATGAAGGAACAGTCAGAATGCTCGAGGGTCGTGTGGGTCGTCAAGACGGAGTTGTAAGGCTCGACGACAGAGTTTGCCATGGTAGGAGCAGGGTACACGCTGAACTCCAACTTTGACTTTTTGCCATAATCGGTAGAAAGACGCTCGAGAATCAAAGCACCAAAGCCGGATCCAGTGCCACCACCAAAGGAGTGGAAGACGAAGAAGCCCTGGAGACCAGCACAGTTGTCGGCGAGCCGACGAACTTTGTCCATGACATTGTCGATCTGCTCCTTGCCAATCGTATAGTGACCACGGGCGTCTTGAATGGATTGGATGAGGTAAAATAGCATACAGAAAAGCTAGACGACATACAGTTGCTCGCGGCATCCTCTTTACCCGTGACCAGAGTCTCGGGATGGAAGAGACTCCTGTAGGTACCAGTCCGGACCTCGTCAATCACGTTCGGCTCGAGGTCAATGTAAAGTGACCGAGGAACGTGTTTTCCCGATGAGGTCTCCGAGAAGAAGGTGCTGAAGCCATCATCATTGGCAGATGGGGAGCCTTCGACAAGGCGACCATCGGGCTAGACGTGACGGATCAGCGGGAACGAGAAAAAAACAACGGATGGGATGAAAATACACTGAGACCGTGTTCGACGGTATAGAGTTCCCCTGTGAGGAGATATGAGCACCGATTGAATATAGATGCGCGTACGACGCGTGTAGGAGGGATGGACGTACAGCAGGCATTTCCAATCTGAACACCAGCCTGGCCGACGTGGACAGAGATGACTTCACGCATGACTTGGTAGGGATTGACTAGAGGGGGGATGAATGAGACGGGGGAGACGCGACACGACGCGTGAAGGACTTACTAGAGAGAGGCGAGGATGGATCAGACGGATGGGGCCAAGGGTTAAAAAGGTCGAGAAACACGTGGTGGTTATCTAATCATTCCCACGAGTCGGCTAGTTTATGTCAGTGCAAGTGCAGTCACTGAAAGAGAAAGTTTTGAATATGATCACGTTCAGGCCACTCGCAGGTGCAGTCGGCGCGCAGAGCCCCGTCCCGCTCGCGTACATCCTCCAGATCGATGACGTCCGCGTCCTCCTCGACTGCGGCTCTCCGGACTGGTCCCCGGAACACCCCGCTCCTCCCGACTCCTACTGCGCCGCTGTTCGAGAGTGCGCATCCACCATCGACCTCGTCCTTCTCTCCCATGGCGATCTCGCACACGCCGGCCTCTACGCCTACGCCTACGCCCGCTGGGGCCTCAATGCCCCCGCATACACGACCATCCCCGTCCAGGCCATGGCACGCATCGTCACACTCGAAGACATCGAGGGAACTCGCGACGAACAAGACGTCCCCGAGGAGCAATCACCCAGTGTCTCTGACCCGCCCGCTTCTCCCAAGTACATCGCCACCGTGAACCAGGTCCACGAGGCCTATGATGCCGTCAATACCCTTAGATATTCCCAACCCACACACCTCCAGGGTTAGTTTCTGCATGCCCTGGGTCGCATGTATTTACACCCATAATAACAATCATAACAATCAACATGCTCCACAGGTAAATGTCAAGGTATCACTATCACACCCTTTTCTGCCGGACACACGCTTGGTGGCACCATATGGAAGATTCGTTCTCCATCAGCCGGTACAATCGTCTATGCTGTCAACATGAACCACATGAGAGAGCGCCATCTCGATGGCACAGTCCTCTTTCGCCCGTCCGCAGGTGGTATCTTCGAACCACTTGCTCGACCCGATCTCTTCATAACCGACGCAGATCGTGCAAACGTCATAACAAGTCGAAGAAAAGATCGTGATGCCGCCATGATCGGTGCGCCTCGCGAATAATCCCTTCCAACTCCCAGCAGCTCACCTTTGGTCTCCCAGATGCCATTGGCGCTACCTTGTCATCCAGGTGCTCTCTTCTGTTGCCCTGTGATGTCGGTCCTCGGTTACTCGAGTTGCTCGTGCTACTCGACCAGCACTGGAAGTATGCAGACTTCCGCTACCCCATCTGCCTTTTATCTCGCAACGGACGCGAAATGTTGACATTTGTCCGAAGTATGATGGAATGGGTAGGTGGTACTGTCAGCAAAGAAGATGTCGGCGTCGATGGCGCCGGTAAAACGGGATCTAAACGACGACGAGCCGATGACGAAGCCGATGACGAAGCATTGGGCGCGTTCGCGCTACGGTTCAAGTGCGGGCATGCTTCTCCTCCTTGTCTCGCACTCACCTTCCGTTCAGATATCTCGAGTTCTTTTTGAATCCACAGGCACTCGTACAGAAATACTCGTCAAAAGAACCAAAACTCATTCTGGCTGTCCCGGCATCCCTCTCACATGGACCTTCCAGGTCGTTATTTGCTGACTTTGCAGCGGTTCCTGACAATGTCATACTCCTCACGAACAGAGGAGAAGAAGGCACTCTCGCTCGCATGCTCTTTGACAGATGGAACAACTCTCAAAGAGGCGACGATACCTGGGATAAGGGCAAGATAGGGAGCAATGTCATGATGGACGGATCTCTTCACCTGAGGGTACCTTCAATCTTTCTCAGTTGACCATTGGACGTTAAGCTCTCTCAGATGAACTCAAAAGTCCCCCTTCAAGGTGCTGAACTGGAATCCTACCTCGCCAGAGAACGCGCAACCAAAGAAAAAGAAGCGGCACAACAAGCTGCCATCGTCCGCAATCAACGTATGCTCGAGGCGGACGAAGACGAATCCGATGAGGAATCCGACTCCGACGAGGAGGATGAAGTCGAGCGTGCGTTGAATGAAGATCAGATGGACACGACCGACGGCGATTCTGCGGTGCCGACTTCCACGCGTAGACGGAAAGCGGACAAAATCGACGACAATACCGATTGGGGACTTGATATGGACGATGGACTGACCAAAACATTACTATCGTTTGATATCTATCTCAAGGGCAATGTCTCCAAGGCTACATCATTCTTCAAGAGCACAGGCAGTCATGCACAACGATTCCGCATGTTCCCTTATGTCGAAAAGAAGCGGAAAGTCGACGAATATGGCGAAACCGTTGACGTCGGTATGTGGTTACGTCGAGGTAAGGTCTTTGAGCAGGAGGCAGAGTCCGATGAAGTCAAAGAGGCGAAACGGAAACAGGCAGAAGAGGAAGCGAAGGTCACATTCTTCTCATTTTCAGAGTACTCTCCTGATCGACCCACGTGTTCTGCAGACTGTGGTGCAAGAACCTCCTTCAAAGTATGTGGCGTCCGAAATCGAGATTCAGCTAGCCTGCCGTCTCCTTTTCATCGATATGGAGGGCCTCAATGATGGTCGTGCTGTCAAAACTATAGTACCTCAAGTAAATCCTCGCAAAATGGTACGTAAAATGTCGCCAGTAGTAGGGATTGGATTAACCGCCGCCTGTAGATTTTGGTGCACGCCTCCGGGGATGCGGCGAGAGCACTGATTGAAAGCTGTGGGCAGATCCGGGCGATGACTAAAGATATCTATGCCCCCGAAACGGGTGAGAGCGTACAAATTGGGCAACAGACCAACAGCTTCTCGATTTCACTAAGCGACGAGTTATTGAGCACGCTCAAGATGTCGCGGGTACGTAACATGGCTTGTTACTCTATCCATACTCACCAGCCGCCATTGGTAGTTTGAGGACAATGAAGTCGGATACGTGACTGGACGTGTGGTGAACCACTTCAGCTCTACTATACCGATTCTCGAACCATCCGGAGTTTCAGTACCGGCTGATGCGCATGTCAGGACTGACGCCCCTCGTAATCGGGTACTTGGATCTAGGCTAGCACGACCGCTCCCGCGTTCGACAATGATTGGAGAACTCAAGCTAACAGCTCTGAAAGCCAGACTTGCATCCATCGGAATACCAGCGGAACTAATCGGTGAAGGTGTTCTTGTTTGCGGGGCCGGAGCCAGACGAGACAAACCGTCGGACATCGAAGAAACCGTCGCGGTTCGCAAGACAGGACGAGGAAAGGTTGAACTCGAGGGTAACGCCTCGAGCGTGTATTATACTGTACGAAAAGAGATCTACGGCCTACACGCGCTTGTAGCCGCTTAACACCATGCAATGATATCCTACTAGTACCTGATTCTATGAACGAGTTTGACCAAAATCCCCATCACGCTCCTTTTCCCGCGTCCTCTTTCAAACTGACTATCCTGTTGAGCACCAAGACATCACCCTGATTCATACCGTGGGGACTTGATGGGTTGTCACGCGTCAACAAGCGGGAATCTGAGTCCACGGAGAAGTATGCAACACGTAGGCCCTGGAAGCGAATGCACTCCTTGCCAACCAGTTGTTCAGGAGTGACCACAGGAGTCCCAGGATCCAAGAACTGCTGAGCCCCGTCGGCTTTTGACTTCTCAGCACGAGCCTTGGCTTCTGCGAGTGCGTTCTTCACGGCTTCCCTTGCCAATGGCCAGAAACCGACTTCGACCATGGCACCTTTCACGACATCCATGCTATGCGGGTTGACGTCTGCTGTGAAATCAGGCACCGCAGCCAATGGGTTGTCGCTCTTGAACAGGGGGTAGAAAATCCGTGTTTCAGCCACGCGGACAGGACTTCCAGACGGTGCATGTTCTGCGACCCACTGGATATATGTCTTTGGTTTTACATTCCCTTTGTCTTCGAGCCTACAAACAAGTTCCGTAACCTGGCCAGTGGTAGGATCTGTCTTGTACGACGTGCATGTGATAGGATGCGGTGCTTGGAAAAGACCGACTGTCTTGCCTGGAGCGAGCCGGAAGTAATCTTTAGAGTCTTCCAGCCTGAAATCATCGGTATCGATGTAGATGGTACGCGTGAATGGAATAGTGGAGGTTCCAAGCTCAGGAACTTTGGGATGTAGCGGCTTCTCTACTATGAGGACATAATCTTCAAGTAGGTTCTCGATGGTGACTTTGAGGGGACGCAACACCATCAGTAGTCGCGGTGCTGTTCCCTCCAGAAATTGCCTGATGGCCTGATCAAATCGGCCAATCTGGATGTTTGACTCGGCTGTGGAAACCCCGAGAGTGCTCACAAAAGACAGGATCGCTTCAGGAGGAACCCCTCGACGGCGAAGTGCGATAACAGTGTGAAGCCTTGGGTCGTCCCATCCGGTAACATATCCCTCGTTGACGAGTTGTAGGATCTTACGTTTCGAATTTATCGTTCCTGTAACATTCAACCTCCCAAATTCGGATTGCCTCGGCTTGTAGACTTCGAGTGCGTCGCAAAGCCATTCGTACGACTGGCGGGAAGTCACGAATTCCGTGGTGCACAGCGAATGCCTATGCGCCGTCTCAATTTGCTCTCGACAACGCAGAACAAGATGGATGACGTACGATATGTTCTCGAAACTGTCAACAAGACAGTGTGTATAATCATACGTAGGGTATATTTTCCATTTGTCGTGCGTACGGTGATGCGACGCGTCCAGAACCCGATAAGCCGTCAGGTCCCACATCTTAGGATTGGGATCGCTCAGATCCTGCTTCATACGCAAGAACGCTTCTTTAGGACGATAGAAACCATCCTTCATTTTCTGGAACTCTGAAAGCGATTCCTCAATCGGCCTATCCCTGTGGATGCACGCTCGGGGAGCAGCAACCTTTTCGCCCCTATCGGCCTTCATCTGCTCCTCTGGGCACATGCTTAAGTGAGAGTCGAAAATAGGACAATGTCCACTCACGAGAACAATGACACACATATGCCTTATCTCGTTTAATTAGCTCGATCGCGAGCTCGTATAGTTGGTCGAAATAGTCGCTCGAGTAGGTGATCTTCCATGGCTCAAAGCCGAGCCATCGAACGACTTCGATGATGCTTATAAAATATCTTGCTTCCTCTTTCTCTGGGTTGGTGTCGTCGAACCGAAGGTATGTTCTCCCACCGTGATGTGCAGCATAGCCAAAATCCACAAAGATAGCTTTGGAGTGACCTATGTGCAAATACCCGTTCGGTTCTGGGGGGAACCGCGTATACACCCTGCCACCGGTAACGGCCAAATGTTCATTGCGAAGTTCGGGTTTGATTTGCGGGTTTTCGCCTGGTTTGTGGAGCGCGCCAAGGAAACCTTCCTCGAATACCACCTTCCTAGATTTGGCCCTCTGCGCAGCGTCAGAGACTTGTGCTGCAGTGTTGTCCAATGTTTCACCCGTAGTCGATGCGTTGACTTCCTTCTTTGACTCCTGATGAAAGTCATGCGATTACGACACAGTACAAAATATGATCTGTGTCGCCTACCTTTGCTTTAGGTTTCGTAGCCTCCTTTGTGCCAAAAGCTTGCGTAAAGACACGCTCGACGGCGTTTTTGATTTCAAGCGGATTTGCCCATCGCAGGGAAGGAATGTTCTTCACCCCGCTGATAACGGCTCCGAGGCTGGTCCACCCAGACACAGAATTTGATTGAATGTATCCGTTGACGAAGGCGTCCAGCTGAGCCGGCGTAACACTGAACCCTAATCGCATGATCGCTAAACAACCTACAGACCACGGGGATGGGTAGACACACCGACGCCACATGTCTCGTTGAACTCGGCCTCGCTCACCGGCAGCGAGTGAGACTCGAAAAATTTAGTAGAAACTAAACGCAATTTCCATCGGTCGCTTGAGAAAGGGTACTACATGACAACTAGAACGACGGACCGTTTACTTGATCCACTGACTTGAGCTTTTCTTCACGGATGGCTTTGACGATGTAGCCTTGCTTGGCATCGTCGACATTCGGCGCTTTAGTAAGCTGGACAGCGAGCGCTGCAATCAGCACGGCTCGTTTCTCCCCGAGAAGTTCCGATTCAGAGGCAAGGTCGTACGATTGGATGAGGTTCCTCAGAATCGTGGCGCTCTTCGCGCTCTTAGCTGCCTCAGCGGCCTTGGACTTAGATAACCCTATAGATTGAAAAAGAGAGATGGAGGTATCGGGGGTGTCTACCTGTGCGGACATGGTAAGGAATCGCTGTAGGTAGGAATGAAACAAAGGAAGCCTGAGATGTGATGTAGTTACTACCTGACTTGTCCACCGAGTCATCTGTTATCTAATCTATTACAAGGTACATCTAGTGGGAGATAACATCACCCAAATTCCCTACTATCTGTCGCTTCGGTCGACCGTCAGCTCGCTGGCCAATCACTCTAATCTCCATCTTCTTCGCCGACGAACCCGCAGTCGTCCCACTCCCATCGCCATCCAGAAATGCCAAGGAGAGATGTAGTACTTTGTCTAAAATTGATCGCGCTGCTTTACTAGACACGAATGGCAAAACCTGGAAGTCTGAGAAAGAGATGTGTTCGGATCGAACTTTCAGGTGTTAGACCTTCAACTGTTGTTTGACGAGAATAGAACACACCAATCGTCAACAACTCCCACTGGCCCTCTGTCCAAGACTTTCCAACTTCCATCAAGCGTTCAAAGTGATCTTTCCACAGCGTGAACTTTTCCGAATTTATGACTAATATGCTGGGGTGAGGTTCCTCTTTGAATCTTCGGTGGGGCAAGGGACCTGGGGAGGGTAACGGTTCAAGCCAGGGATCAAGTATCAGGGCTTTCTGAACGGGTATTGGAGGCTCACTCTCCGGGGGCGCATTGGAAAGTATTGATAGCTGTTCCACTCGGTCAACGTTTTCCCGTGAATGGAACGAACGATCTTGACACTTACAACAGTGGCTCCTCCGAACGAGTGTCCAGCGAGTACAACATTCTCTTCGCATTCAATTGGCTTCTCCGACCCGACTCCAGACCATCTTGACCAATCGATGGAGGTATCTCCTGTGGTTTCTAAAGAATATCGAACATCTTCGCGACCATCGCGAACTAAATTCCGCACTGCTCGGAGTGCATGGTATATTTCCCTTCTTCTAAAGTTCAGCTGTTCACCTCGAAAAGATAGCATATTACATTCTTTAGTAGGGTGGTCAGGTGGCCAGCTTTAGGATTGAACCTGGTCAAGGACATCGCCGATATTGGAACAGCTTAGACTCACACTAGATTAGTCTCCTTGATGTATGGTATTGGATCGGAGGACGAAGGCATAGCAGCATGCCCCGATCCATCCCGGTGTTCCATGGAAAGCACTACGCGTCCAGAAGACGCGATCCGTGTGCAGAATTGGCTGTACCAGAGTGAACAACGGGGGTCATTGAAGGAAAGGTATGGTTACCTGTATGCGGTTCTACTGCCTCCCAATCCATGCGAGAAGATGACAAGTGGCCAGGGAGAAGACTTGGAAGATCCAGTTTGGGTGATATTGTGAGGGTTAAGGAGTGGTGCTTCAGGATGAACAGGTATCTACAGATAACCCGGTCAGATATGTAAGAGATACGAAGGAAAACTACGAACTTTGAGTAGGGCGCCAAAGAGATATACGAATGGCCATAATAACCATAAGGATAAACCTGGTAGCGAGCACATTGGGTGATTAGTAAAGTTGAACACAAGGCTTTAGACTCGACGAGTCACCGGTATAATTGCTATAACCTTGCACTGAGGCTGTCAACGGACTGGATGTAATAATGCTGCTCAGTAACACCAGGCAGACCAGGGAGTTCCGACGAACCGAAGTAACCAACTAAGGCCTCTCGGAGTGCTTTTCAGCGGGACATCAGCGGGGTAATAAGCAGTGAAGGCGACTTCCTCGAGCACGAGAGCATGTTTCAATTCAGAAGATGTCCCCGCGCGGACCTTGGCACTGCTAACTGGCCCACGCCGTGGAACAGCCAATTTGAAAGTTGTTGCTCCGACAGGAAACCGACCTCCAGCATTAGGCAAGAACATTGGACTTGAGACACAACGTGCCGTGGTTGCGTGCCTGCCAGATACTGCTCTCTGAAAGGTTGGCGGTGTCGGTGAGTGATGCTGGGGAGTGGAGTCGAGATTGGGTCGTTATTCGCGACGATGCCGACACCATGCGTCCAGGAGAGACCGATAGTTGAACTCTTGCTCTTTCGCGCGGTTTTAGAGATCTATATACCAGGCCATTGAGAGCAGGTTCAAGTTATTGAAGAGAATATTAGCGCAGTAACCGGAACAAGATGATTACCGTAAATCCGGTTTGACGGCAATCGTTATCTCACCATGTCATCATGCGGAACGATGCAGAACTCTCCTTTCGCCACGCGTTTTCCAAATCAACCGCCTGCGGCAAAGTGATCACATTACAGACGTGTTGTTTGATCAAGGAAGACCAGCTTCAGCAACGTGGTTGATAAGAAGGTTACTGTCGAACAATCTTTTGAGACAACACAGACAGATCACAGCAGCACTCAAATTGATAAACGACATGACAACGCGGCGACAGCAGAGGGTACAGTAGAGATACAGGGAATACAGTTACATACACGCTTGAAGTTGTGATGTGTCCATTGTTAAAGGTTCCTCAATTGCGAATCCAAACGTCATGGTCGGTAGATGCCAAGTACTCTTCAGCAAGGACATCCTCGATCTTGATCAACGGGGGGTTGTCGATGGAGAACGGGTTCCTCGGACTGATATCCACACTGCTGGTGCTGGCACTGGACCCCACTGGTGGGCTATGCCAGGCTGCGTTAATTGGGTCTTGCAACGGGTCCAGGCCTGTAGATGGCAAAGAACCAGGCATCACCTGCGGATACGCAGAAGGCGGGGCGTGCAGAACGCATGCCTGCGGGAAAGGTCTACCAGAAGCAGGCGTACTCCCTGTTCCGTAAACCTTCCCGGTGGCCCAAGACCCGGGAGGGTGGGCGGGAAGCTGGCAAATGACCCGGGGCATCCGAGGGGACGAGGGGGAGTCGTCCGAAATATCCGCTGGCAAGGGAAGTTGCCTTGAACCACGAGATCCCTGAGAGAATTTGTCCTTCTGAGAGGTGGACAACTGTTGCTTTGCATGCGAGATTCGTTCATCCAACGCTTTCTCTGGTTGGGCCCTTGGAATAGGTAGGTGTGGGACGACGCGAGCGGGGATCTGCTTTTCGAGCTCCCTGCGAAGGGTCATGATCTGGCTCTTCAGCACGACTTGGAATGTTACCCGCTCGTCGTCATCTGCGTTCGTGATCCGTACGAGGGTCGCCACGCTAAGCAGAGGAAAGGGTGATTAGTATGAGGGCGAATATGCCAAAGTTCTAGCTTACAATGCTTCTTTCAGATATGCAAAACTGAACCCTTGTGTCAGGTATGCCACTTCCTCGACGAGAGACTCTGGGAAAGATATCTCGTCGTTGTCGTTGAGCTTCTCTTGCCAATACTTGGCATACAGCACACGCTCCTGGTAATCAGGATCATCGAACAGACTGCCCGACTAGTTAGCGCGAGTAACTGCTAGGTGTTTGTCAGCTCACTATTTCCGATCGAACCTGCTGGGCCGGTTGGACAAGCCGGGGTCGAGTCTATCGAAATGATTGGTGGAAGCAATGACAAGTAACCCGTCGTTCCCCTCGAGCCCATCAAGCTGGTTGAGGAAAAACGATCGGTTCCGATCGTTGATCAAACTGTCGAGGTCCTCCAATATCAACTAAATAATGTTTAAGCTTATTTGCAGGGTATCTGTTTCGTCCAATACATACCACACAAGGGGCCAACTGACGTGCCTTGAGGAAGATGCTCTGCATAGCTGCTTCTTCGCCTTGAAAACCTTGTACATCCGTGTCAGTTGCCTATGATCATTTAACTAGTTTCTTCGCTCACTCTGGAAAGATTTCACGTAGAGTGGGGTAAATCCACGTTCGGTGTATGTTTTCATAATGACTTTGATACTGATGGTCTTGCCATTCCCTATGAAAGACATCCTGTCAGCGTATATGCGAGCGGTTCGATTAAGAAATCTTGCCTGGGGGACCATACATGATCAAGCCACGCTGGGATGGATCGTGAGTATACTCTTGAGTCTGCACCACAATACTACTAAGGTGGAACAACACCAACCTTCCACGGAATGGATAGTTTCCTGTACGTCATTTCTGATTTGAAGAACCCATAGATATCTTTCTGCAGGGCCTTCTTATTCTCCTCCTTCATGATGACATCATCCCAAGACGAGTCATTGATCTCGAGCCAGAGCATTTTGTTTTTGGCCCAAAAACCCTGGTTGAAGACCCAGATCTCATCGTGGGTCTGTTCTGCATAGAGGCAAACAGCGAGCACGAGGTCTCGCGCTGGCCGCTCAAGACCGTCGTGAAGGATGAAATAGACAGTCTTGATGAAGTTCCCGATCTGAAACTAGTCCATGCATCAGCGCGTCAAAGGCTTTTGCGTTCATGCGTCACTCGTACCTTTGCGATGTGCACGACGAAATCACTCTTCTGCTCAACAACAATTAGTGGTGTCCGATGGATAGACGGAAATTCTTACACTCCAAGTAAGTTTATACGAGCCGACGATGATGCTGTCAACGAGTGATCCAGCTACCTTGCCCGCGATGCGTCTGGGTATTTGTGTAAATGCGACATTTGAAACTCGTTCTAATTCTGCTTCATCAGAGTCTGAAGGATGGATTCTGATGCCAGGAAGCGCAAAGAAGCTGGTGAGCCTGAAGTCGTCCGAGACGACGAGCGAGTACCCTGGGTACATTTTCCGCAGGGCATCCGCGCTGCGGGGGAAGGATTTGCTCAGTCGATCGGTGTCGTCGAACAAGTATACCTGATGACTTACGCAATCAGGTCGGGGGTGGCATGTTTTGCAGAGGCTGAGGTAGAAATGGTGAGCGCTCGAGGAGAGGCCAAGGACTGGCTCGGAACACGAACACTGGTCTACCCATTTCTCATAAAAGCTGGCTGGTTCATCATGATCAGGGCCTGGCCGAACGTCTACGTATTCAATGTCCTGTTGCGGTACTCGTGGCATGCTTGAACTTGCGTTGGAACTTGTTCCAAGGCGACAGTTGCGCTTTATAAACACCGAGGCTCCACAGCATTGATCAAGGCACGTCCGCTGCGGGCTCACAAGCGTTCTCACCGTATGTTCAGGGGCTAATTTTCCAAATGAGGAGTAGCGACTGAGTTGAAATGTCGGATTGACTGCCGGAGTCTCGGGCTCTGGAGCGGGCGCCTCTTTTCTACTATCAAAGTCACCATCGCCAGACCGGGATGTCGACCCAGCCTCTCCTTCAGCGTACTGCCTCCAAGCGCATAGCCCTCCCAGTCAGGGTAGAACCGAAGGTTTCCTTTGCGAACGAGAGAACGTTTTTGTCATGGCTTCACTTCACCGTCGTTCTCGGCGGGCTTGCCGTCGGTCTACTCAACTTCGGGGACAAGGTGCGGATTCTCTTTCTGTCGTAGTGGTGTTCCATTGATTCCCTTCCGGCTCACAGGTTGGAAGGATTAGTGCCGCCATGTTTTCAGCCGTTGGTATGTCGTTCGTGATCGAGGCAGGAGCACACATTTAACACAAGTAGCTATGGCCGTGATGGTGTATGCTCTGTACACTTACCACTGGCGAGCCGCGTCCATCCGCCGCGGCGGCCGTGGACCTTATGATGATCGTGTAGGGCCGGTCAGTATCGCAGTCACTGTCGGTTATGCTGAGCACTAATCGGATCTCAATAGACCGTCCTGTGCGTTGCATTACTCAGTAAGTCCCAGCTTTCGTCCATCCTTGTCCGCTGCATGAACGTAACGGTATTCTTTCAAGTCGCTATCATTGTCAACTTTTTCCTACGGTTTTCGCACGACTGAAGGGACGTGGACTTGCTGTTAATTTTTGCTCGATCAATGTAAAGCGTTGTCCGAATTCTGTACGTATTACATGATATACATAGGATGTCAGGAAAATCACCCTCTCTTCTGCCTCTTGGTCCCTGTGCGTGTGGGTAGTGACGCAGAAGTGTCAATTGAGGAAACGGATATGGAGCGGCGCGACTACGAGAAAATTCAGTACGCCAAAACCTAACAACCTGGAAAGCAGCATACCTGTTTCCTGCCTCTGCCGCTCCTCGCGCTAATGACGCTCTGAGCCCTTCCCTCCCCCTCGCCTTCCCCATCTTTATCTTCCTTGGAGTCATCGACATCCATAGGGGTTGACTCCTTGCCATCTCTATCGGCACTCTCACTCTCTCTGATGCCCAGTCTTGCCTTCAGTACTCTAATATCCTGCTCTACCCTATCCACGACTTTTTTGGTCTCGATCAAAGCGCTTGTAGCATCTAATAGCGATTCCAGCTGAGAGCAGTTATCCCTCGTTGGCATTACCAAACGCGTGTGTGTAATGGCGAGCTCAGTAAGTGCCTGTGTGACCTTGGGTGCGATGGTCGCCTTTGGAACCGGAAGTTTAAAACTACGAAGGTGGACAGGAACGTGGGTGACTTTTGTTGTGTTGGTCGAGCCTGCGGGGGGGTCGACCCGAACGATGCAATGTTGCGCATCTGTAGTCGGATGAGTTGGGAAAAGTGACTGGGCGGGTTGAGCTCACCGTAGACAGCAGACTTGGCTGAGGGTGCTTTTTTGGTTACGGGGGGGCCGAGTTGAATGATGTTGGACGGGGTAAGGGGTACATCAATGTCCATGGCGGTACCTTTCTTCTTCTTCTTGATGCCTTCGATGGAGAGGGCCGAAGGGCCGTCTTCCTCGACGATGATGTCAGGAAGACCAGAGTCGACTCCGAGTAAAGTACGGAGGAGGTCGTCACGTTCTTTTCTGAATCTACGCTCGTTTTGCTCGAGTCGCTTGAGCTCTATGAACAAGGCCTCCTCCTCTGCGATTTCTTCGGGTGTTCGATCTTCGAGGCTAGCGATGTAATTTTTTCGCATCTTTTCACGTTCTGGATTGGATTTGGGTGAGAAGTGCTGTGATGGTGATGGGCAGGTGATGATGGGGATACCTTTGTCGAACTGGTAACTGTTGAGGAGGTGCGATTTACTGGGCTCGTCCCCGGCCCATGGTCGATTCCTGATGAGCTTGCGACAGACGCTGTAATAGCGGTCCTTGAGGTCCTGTTTCGCCAAGTCAATGTGTGTTTAGATGCTGTATGAGGTTAAGTTACCTCGATCGCGCGCACAGGGCCGTCAGGGTAATCGTAGCGGTCGTGTATGACATACCAGCGAAGATCATATTCTTGTACGATCCTGAATAGATAGTCTGTTTCCTCCTTTGCCCATTCGTTGTCTGTGGACAGTTATGAGACGCGCGGAGGGGAAATTGGAGCGGACGAACCCTCCAAGAGACGGGTGTATTCATCCTGGGAGTAGTTGTATGGCTTTGGTTGCACGTTGTACTTTGCGAACGGATACTCTGAGAGGGGATGGGGGGAATGCACGGGAGAGGGTGAGTATGACGTACCGGCGTTGGGGTCAGTCGCTTTGGACCAGTGAGAGAGTTGGAGGGCATCTGAGCGGGCACTGTTTGCGAATGGTCTGTGTTCCCTGTCGGGATGGTTGGAGGAGATCTGGGTAGGAATGGAGCAGCATACCATTTCACGGTACCACCACTGCCAAAGCTGGGTTTCTGTTTGAGTCTGGGTTTTGCGAGGTGGGCAGCGAGGGACGGAGCGGAGGGTCCGATGAGTGAGTATAGTTCGCGGGAGATGCCGTCTGGTTTCTTCGTGGATGAGGAGTGTGTCCTACGTGGACCTGGAGTGGACTGGGGTAGGGACAGTGCACTCCGTATGTCGGATGCAGAGATGGCCATGAGAGAGAAGAATAGAGTGCTTACATAATGAGAGTCATAGATGGCCTTGGCTGACAACGGTCTCTCACTCAAGTACTCTCAATTATGCAGCTTCTTTCATTCGTTTTCGTTCTCTTCTCTTTCGCTGCAGCGTTTCATTCCTTTCACTCAGCTCATCATCACCGCCTACGACTCCTTCCAGACGAGTCATCTTCCATCCCTTCAATGTCCACTCTTTCCTTGCCTTCTTCCACTCCTTCCATCCTCCCCTCCATCTCCCTCTCTTCCCTCTCCATCCCCCTTTCCCCCTCCTCCCAGTCCCCTCCTTCTGCCTCCGCCCAGTCTACCTCTACCTCTACCTCCACTCCCCCGTCCAATCCATCCACATCTACCCAGCCATCTGCTTCTTCCTCCCCGTCATCTGTCGCCCTTCCATCTTCGTAGGTCACTCCATCGATCCCCACTCACCAACTCACACTCCTCTACAGCACCACTGCTTCTTCCGCAGCGTCTGCCTCAGCTGTAACATCTACTTCATCTGCGCCATCAGCACCTGTTGCTGTTGCGCAACCACAGCCATCTTCATCTTCCACACCCATAAACTTTTTTACTGGTACCGGCGCACCAACCCAGGACTCCTCCTCATCTGTTTTCCTTACTTTAAGCACCGCGACTCCCTCTTCGACTGCCACGCAGTCCTCTTCCTCAGGGTATGTAAAATCTCCCCCAACCATTTCCAAATATTCAGTTCTGTTTTAGCTTCTTTTCCAATACCGGTGCCGTCGCAGGCACCTTTACCGTCGTCGGTCTCGTTAGCATCGCCGGCGTGATCGCAGTCGCTTTGCTCATCGCAAGACGTCGTCATTCCCGATCCTATGAACAGGACACCGAATATCTCGACAAGTCGCCCGATCTATCCGACGATCCCCCCATGAGACATGTCATGTCCACAGATGACGGGTCCACCTCCGATCATGCCCACTATGGTTCATCCCCAATGGCTCTTGCCGCCCCACCTGTTGCGTATTATCCGGACCACGCTTATGCTCTCCACCCCCAAGCTTTCTCCGCAGAAGGGTATCCTCCATCGGGTTCACATGGTTATCCTTCCGCATATCCTGTAACATATACGCAAGACTATCCTGCGCAGCGTATCTACTCCCCAGAGGACTACGATATTGCGTACCCCCCTCAGGTCCCTCGTGGCGATGCCAATATGCATAACCCCCACGAGTTTATTGATGTGGAGCTGGACTCCTCCCCAGTTCCCCCGACTCAGACCGCCCTTCCCAATTCTTTGCGCCCATCCGTCAAGTCGATATCAGCTGCCCCTAAACAGTGGGCAAGCACCCGTTATTCGCTCGATTCTTTCTACTCGGGAACCCCAACGGACGCCCCACCATCTCCTGGGCAAGCCCTTTAAGCTTTTTGAAAAAGCTTTCATCTTGTTTCTTCATGATTGTTTCTTGACTTGTTTATGGATATTTAACTTGGCATATATTTAAGGCATGGGATACCTGGTAATTACTTCATCGATTTGCTGGAAATGGAGGTTGGCACACGATATACGAATTTCTTGTAACGTACACTGGTGTTGTAGGCTTCGTGTCTGAATGACAAACACCAGGGACATGGTTTCGTTTAATTTGATCTTGCTTAATCACAAGAGTTCCTTCGTCTACATAAGTACTCTTGGACGTGGACCGCTATCAGCAAAACGAAATATCGGTACAAGTTTGACGAGCCTAGACCTGATTCGTTTGTAACGTTATGGCTTGACAACTGACTAAAAGGTATTTGACTATTCCTAATGAAAATGAAAATGCGTTTCCCGTAGTAGTCCCAAGTCTCGCCAATGATCGGCGATCGTGTTGGCCCTAGCTACATCTTCGTCTATGACTCCATTAAATTCTGTGTCGCCGTTGGGTCAAGTAGCTTAAACGCAGCTGGCTAAACTATAACTTAGTCAATTGAAGTAGTACTGTACATTGAATTCCGCACTTTGATACTAGTTCGGTTGAACTTGGCAGTTCATTCAAGACCCTTGCTACACAACGATGCTCTACCGCCAATTACTCTCCAGATCCCCCCCATTCCGCCAGTTTGGTACGGCCACTCGCCGCTCATTTTCAACAAATGGCACTGCTGAGGCATTCCTTCAGCCAGTGCCATCCAACCCTTCTATCGCCTGTCTGTTCCTCAATAGACCACAAAGCAAGAATGCCATCTCTGTGCGGATGTTGCAGGTGAGTGCACAGGGACCCACGTCCTAACTCAGCGTCCTCCATCTCGCTCAGGAGCTCCATGAATGCTTGAACACCGTCAAGTTCGACAAAAGGTGTGCAACAGTCCTCCTCACACCGATAACATCCAGCGAACGCACCCTGCACATAGTGTTCGCGCTCTCATCATACGTTCCACGACTCCTGGCTCTTTCTGTGCTGGTGCCGACCTCATCGAACGACGCACCATGACGCTCATCCAGGTCAACAAGTTCCTCGTCGATCTCCGTTCCGCGTTGTCGGAACTCGAGTCCCTGCCCATGCCGACCATTGCTGCGATAGATGGTCCCGCACTGGGTGGTGGCCTCGAGCTTGGCTTTGCTTGCGACTTGCGCGTTGCTGGTACGCACCTCCTCCACTGGGGTTTAGTGCTGGACCGCTAAGCGTCGTAGGTCATGACGTGACCAAGATCGGCCTACCTGAAGTACGCCATGGGATCATCCCTGGCGCAGGAGGTACACAGCGGGCCGTCCGGCTGCTAGGCTTGTCCAAAGCTAAAGAACTGGTGTTCACTGCGCGCACGCTGACCGCCGTCGAGGCACTCGAATGGGGTGAGTACGACGCTCCACCATGGCATTTTCATTTTCCCCCTGACGCTTTCCAGGTGTGGTGGATTATATCTCCACACCCCCGTCCTCTGCGTATGATCGCGCGCTGCAACTCGGGCAGGATATTGCCGAGAACGGTGGGTTTCCCGAAGAGGTCTGCGTGCATGCTGTACCTATCGGTCATCTTTGTAGCACCGTTGGCCCTTCGGGCAGCCAAGCAGGCGCTTTCGCGTGCAGTGGACCTATCCTTGGAGTCTGGTGAAGGAGAATCCTTACCCTGTGCCCGCGTAGCTACTCACAGCTTTCGCAGGTCTCGACTTTGAAAGAGCATCGTACGATCTCCTTCTTACTACCAAAGATCGCACAGAAGCTCTCGAAGCGTTCAAAGCAAAGCGACCACCCGTCTTCCGAGGGGAATAAATAGGCTTGGATAGCCTGGTATGTATCTTACTACCATGTTTACATAACTACTACAATAGGTGTCCTAGCCACGTCCGGTGACGGTAAAGTTTTGAGCGATTCCACTCGGAATTGTCGCAGCGATGCCATCTCCAAGCTTCAAGCCTTCTAATTCCTTCATCATCATGCTCAGACGCGCTATCTTGAAGCGGTCTTTGAGACCCTTGGTAGCGACATCAGTAACGGTATCCTCCATCTCCGAGCTCTCGTTGAAACGGTTCTCGAACTGGGCCCAGTCACTTCTCTGTGCTAAATATGGCTTGAGGAGGGATGAGTCGATGCGACCGAGATAGTTTTCGGTAATGTAGGAGCGTAAGATTTCGGGTCGAACGAGGAAGACATTGCCTAGTTGTCGGATGAACTCGTAACGTTCGAGGAGAGAAGGAACGTTGAACGACACGACACTGTCTTGATATGACTTGAGATCCCTGTTGGATATTGTTGATCGAGTCCGTGTCATCTTTACTTATGTCGACTCACTTGGCAAGCATGAGCCCTCCTGTCGCGCTGACGGGGAACTTGCGCAGGTGGTCCAAAAGGAGACTATTCATCTATTCAGCTCTGCAAGTGGAAACGGCGCTGACGGTGGACTGACCCGTGGAACGAGGTACCGATCTCGGTGAGGAAGACCTCACGATTCTTGCCACTCAACGTTTGGAACGTAGCATCCCGAACATTTTCCAAAATCTCGCAACAAGCAATACATGGTTCTGTGTTGACCCGGGCAAAGGATTGGTCGTCGTTGCGAGGCTTGAAGTCATTTTTCTTTTGTTTTCCGAGTTGCAGAGATAACCAGGAAATGATGGCTAGAAAAACTTGTTGTGGAAAGCCACTTGGGGCAAAATCTTGGTTGAACTTACCTTCAATAAGTCGCTGCAGTAAATTGTTACTGGCACCTTCGACACGACTGACTGCCTGGTTATTGAAGACAGACATTTCGCGTCGGATCGTTACAGATGCAGCCGCCAGTGGGAACAAGGCTACGTTGACATAGTGTTGCCAGAGATGGCATATAAGGTCAACGGTGTTGATCACGCTTAAAGCCTGGAAACTTGGTTCTGCCTTGGGATCAGCAAACTCGATACGGGCATGTGCACTTTGCGTGATGGGGTGAGCGTTGGCATACTCGTTTATAATATTCACACTCACGTTTCAACAGCAACTTCCATATAAGAGGGTGCAATTGCCTCGGCTAATACCTTGAGTAAGGTGAAGGTGTTCTTTGGCCTACGAATGCGCGCGTTAGCATAGGGTTCATCTGACGGGTGGTCGGAATATGCTAACACGTCGTGTTGGGCACTGAGCTCGACGCATCGCCCAACGGCCTCGGCATGCCACATCAACATCTTCTCCGCTGTGTCAATGCCAAGGAGACCATCCTCCTCGCGCGTCGGCTCCTCGGAAGTCCTTTCGTGAGCACGATCAGTCATCATACTACCGAACCGCATGATAGCAGCCGCTGCCTGCGCAGAAGTGGTAGACGTTGCCGTTGTTGATGTGTTGGCAGCAGCAGCTCCCAAGCGGTCCACCATACGATCAAACATTGTCGCCTTTCCCTTTTCTCTCTGTGTTTTCATCTTGGTGCAATATACAAGTCAGTAGGGGGGTGAGAAGATAGTGTTAAACTCACATGAAATTGCGTGAAATTACTAAGAAGGTTTGCATAGAGGTCTGCCAGGCTTTTGCCCTCGTGATCAATATATTTCTGCCCTTCAGTATATGGCATGAACAATTCCTCCATGGCTGTTTCCAGCATTGCGGAGACCGTTGTAGTAGTAGCGCCATGAGTAGCAGAAGGGGTATTAGTGAGCGATTTACGGAACTCAGCAGCCTCAAGCGACGAGGATCGGCTGGGAGTCAGGGAGGGCAGCTCATGTTTCTTCAGATCATCGACCAAGGCAGAGGTCTCGACGTGAATAAGTTGCAGTATTCGTAGATATGCCAACTCTGATATCGAACTCCCCTTATTCAGAAGTTGTTCGACATATTGTTGAATCTACAGAATTGTGTCAGAACGTTCAACACTAGTCATAGAGTATGCAGAAGGACGGACTGATTGAGCAAAGACACGTTGCAGGAATACCTGCATAACGAGAGGAGGGTTCGGGAAGACTGCCTGCACAATTTGGGACTCTTGTGCTACCGTTGCTCTAATTTCTCCAAAGAGTTCGGCTAGACCTGACTCGGCTCGCGGAGCGCTTTCGTCTGGGTTCGAGATTGTACTCCATCTGTAACACAATGCTGGCTGAGTAAGAAGAAGAAAGAAAAGAAGAAGAATCGTACAAATTGTCGCTATGAACTACATGCTCTCGTATCTTGTTCATGAAAAAGTCATGTTGATTAACGTATACTTGCACACAAGATGTACCGCCGTTGAAATCCAGTAGTGTTTGAGCACAGTGCTGTTAAGTGGGCATGAGACAACAGTATTGACGACTAATCGTATCAGGATCAGACAAACATGCATCATCTTCGGATCACCTTTGCGGTAACATTTATCGAAAAGATAAAGCATATCTTTCTCAAACTTCTCGCAATAATTGTCTATGTTCTCTCTGGTCTTCAGGATAATTAAGAATGCAGGAAGTGCGACGCAAAATTCATCGGGAACACACCTTCTCCGCAATTGGAAGGTCCACCTCTTTGGCTACAGTCGTCAACCGTCTAAGGATGACGGCTACTTCTCGTCGGCCACCTTTACCCTCCTTCTTGAGAGCGTCGAGACGTGCTGTATCCCCACGGGAGAACTGGTTATAGTAGTCGATCAGATCATGAGCTGCCTGCGCCCTCTGTCGCTCGATGTGAACAGACTCGAGCTTTTCACCTACTCAGCATCAGTGTGATGACCTGCATCAAGGAGCAAGCAAACACACCTATCCGAATCGCTGTGCGTCCGACCTCGTTTAACTTACTCTCCATCGTCGAAAATGACGAGCCGACACCCTAACAAATGCGCGGTCGTTCACGCAATGGAAATGAGGAAGTAGCACATACTTCGAATCCTTTGTTCAATTCAGCCATCTTCTTCGAGTACTCCCGTTCTGATACTCTTACGCTCTTTTCGAGCTGCTCTGTCTTTGTCTGTACATCCTTTCGGATCGCTATGAGACGGTCAACAGCTGCTTCGAATGTGCGGATGAAGGGTTTCGGGTCGAAAGCTGCGGAGAGACGCGTCACACAGCGGAGGTGACTTGGAAGGATCAGACGCACGCCCCGAAGCAGTCTTTGACTGAGCAATCAACCTCTCAGACACTGATCCTACGAAATCCTTGACGTCAAACTTCCCCTGAGGGGGAGTGAGCGAGGTGTGGGAAAAAAGACACTAGCGCGAACCTGGAACTTATCAAGGGTAAGTTGGCCTTCGACTACGGGGTCAAGCTCGATGCGGTCGAGTTGCTGCATCGTTGCATCGAGTGGAATGACGGATGGCTCTGCTAATAGTAATACTACATCGACTTTGTTTTGACGTGTTGAAAACCAAAGGCTTCGGCCCGCTACTCCATTCGCCCGAGAAAATCGTCTAGTCCATGGATGTGCCTAACCAACTTCAGACCCTGCTCCAGTTTCTCGTGACAGATGCGTCCAGCATTGCTCACCTTTCTTACATATTGGACCACCTTTCATCATCCTGTCTTGCCCCATCCCCGCATCTGCAAAAATGGGTAATCCGTGTCACATCATTGATGCATTCAAAAGATCCTGCAGCACGTTGGGCTGCCATGTGCATCGCGTATCGGATGTCGTTCTTGTCAAAGTCGCTGCTCTTTGACAATGCCCAATCTTGGGTTGGGATTATGTTCCCATCCTTGTCGGTTTGTTGCATACCACATGTGGCATTTATTCGCTTCCAATTGCCCGTCCACAGAAACCTGAGCCTGTTCCCATCCTAAAGGTGTCTATGCGATACTTGAGCCTGGTTCTCTGTGCTGCAGGACACAACCTCGAGTTTCAGAGACAAATTGCACTCCCCATTGTGCCCAAAGTGAGCTCGGCACTTCTAACAATCGCAGAGAAGCACAATGACCGAGATATCAAGGTAGTCTCACATACCTTGCTGGAAACTAGGTGCTCATCATTTGCCAGACCTCGTCCATACGAACGCTGGCACAATTAATACCGCTATACCCTTCGCTGCATAAAGCACTCAGCCAGAGATTATACACGTTGTGTAATCAAATATTCAGCGGTTCCGTGCATCACGCGACGGATAGCCTTCTTGACGCCACCGTGAATCTCTACGCTGTTTTACACTCCTTTGGAGGGAAAGTTGGAGGCACAAGTTTATGGCGGAATTGCTTGGACGAAGTCCTGCAGTTTTCCTGGTCTGCTTGGCTAACTCTACGAACAACATTCCCTACAAGTACTCAACTGAGTCATAAGGCCATGGGGTCTTTACGCTCATCCGACGGAAAACTACCCAACCCTCTCTCGCACGCCGACACAATAACTGGTAATCCTTTGACAACAGTTGCCCTCAACCTCGACAAGCTAAAATGTGGAGTCAGCACAATTGGTGCGTTGCTAAGGTACTTCAAAATCTATATGCGCCACATTATCTCATCAGCGTCGCAGAGCACACGTTAATCGCCCTGTTAGAGTGCCGATAGGTCTTCTTGTAGCCTTTTGCTGGTGTTTGTTGGCTAGCACTATTGATGATGAGGTTGGTTTTAGGAAATTTTCTTTGAAGTGCACTCAAGCTGCTTTAGGGACAAACTCACTTTGATCCACATGTTAGGGTTGCTGAATCCGCAGTGGTACCACAAATTTGGATGCAGGCTTGTCGTTTGCTTTCTTGCTTGACCCAAACGTAAGTTCAATATCTCGTCTTGCGCATGCGTCCATTAGAGCCCCATTCTCAGCACGCAGGACCTGCTAGCCCCACACACATCGAGGTTGATCATGATCATCTCGTCTCATCTTGAAAATAATAATCTTGAGCAGTGCGTATAACGCGTTGTAGAGATCTTTACGATTACTCACGTAAATCGTAGCTCACAGAGGCATTCATTCCTTCGGTGTGCCTACCATCTGCTTTACTCTTGCCCAGTTGTTGGTGCTCCACTCGGGATTAATCGTCTCCTAAAAGCAACCATCTCCATCTTATCTCCTCTTTACCTCCATCAGCCACGTACAGAGACGAATTCAGGGGCCACTAGTCAGTTGAGAGCAAGTAAAAAGAGGCGACGAGAGTATGAAGTGGACAATGTACTCTCAGCAACCAATATCACGGTCTGTGCGACGACCGATGAATGTGACACATTGATTGCAGCTCTAGATGGTGAGCACCTTGACGTATGTTTAAATATTTGGTGACTTATTCACCTTGCCAGTTGTGAATCAATGTATGCTGAACGCCGAACTTGCTCCTGCCACCCGCTCCTTTGCGAATCGAGTGCTTCTGTCCATCTTACTGTCACTTCCCTCGATACCACCTTCAAGTCTTTCATCCGATCCTAGTTTCCACGGGAGGGTGTTCAGGAAAGTTCGTGGTATGTGTGTTGAAAGTGCGCAAGGAATCTCGCATGCCATGAACAGAGGCACTGGCTTTGTCCTCCATTCATTATCCTCTGAGGTACGTGAGCCCATTCCTAGATTGGACTCTTCGGAACGAACGTTGCACAGAATTTAGCGACGCGCGACAAACTTCATTCTCATGTTGACCTTCTGTTGCATCCTCGTCGACCACCATTCGTCCGAACACTACCTTTTGTGGAGTCTCTCTCGCTCTCGTCCACAGAGGAAAGCGCTGAAGAAACGGCAACCCGTCAATCACTTGATCTGGCTTTTGGTGATGGGGACATCCGCCCGATCGCCGAGTTACAAAACCAGCCTGGTCCAGGCAGCCAGAGTTCCTTGGCTCTGGGCCAGCAGACACCCCTTAATCCACCGCAAGAACGAGCATTGCCGACCTCCATTGAGCTGCATCCGCAGGCTACAAGTGGCGCCGATAGTAATCCCCAGACAAAAGTAGCCACTCCATCTGTTCTTCCGGCAGTATCGCCATTACAAGCAGTGCCCGACGTGCCAGCTGGACCATCGTCGTTGATCTCCCAAAAAGAACCTGCACCAACCGTGTATGTAGCGTCGATGTTAGTCGACGAATCCGACCACGAAGAAGTGCCCTCCATTGATCTGGGCTCGGACTCGGATGCCTGAGGCATATTATATGATGTTATTAGCAGTGGATGTTGCAGACCCAAAGCATTGTATACAGGCCAAAATTAAGTTCGCAGTCTCTTGGCCGGGACAGATTCTGCCATGCCTCGTGGATCAGCCTCGTCATCGGAGGCTTCGGTCTGCGGGAGGGCCATTGGATTCTGGGCGAGATTTTGGGTCTTCTCGCCATATAAGCTTACCGAGCTATAGCACGTCTCGAAAGAACGTCCTTACCATGTCTAGCAATGAATCCACGACGATGTTTTCCGGGTCGAGTGACTTGGCACGTTCGAAAAAGATCTGAGCACGGCCAAGCATCTCGCTGTCGACCAATTGTACATCAACCTCGCTTGCGGAACCAGGCTGAGAGGCAAGGACAGAACATATCCCCGCGTAGATATGAAGAACGGCATTGTCGCGGTAAGGGAACGAGGGTAGACAACTAATGTTCAAGATATATCAGCAATGACCCATAGTGAAGGACTTGAAGCTCGAACAATTCCAGCTCATCGAGAGCCTCTCTATGTCTCCCAGCCAGGACATACAAGTGGACGAGTTCACACAGGATTGGTTCCCTCTGTACCACGACAAAGCGATCAGCAGGGAAAGAGTGTTGCGTTTCCAGCGTATACGAACATCTTCGGCAAAATGCAGCATCATTGTCCGCAGACAGTCGATCTTCGTTTGGTTACTTTCTGCTCCATACCCGGAGCGATCCAGGAGCCCGATTGCGAGCATCCATGAAGTTCTCCAGTCAATTTCCTTACATCTTGCGAGAATTGCCCAGGCTCGGCGAGCGCGGTGGAGGTCACCCCGTTGTATGCTGAGGTGGAGTATGTCGTAAAGCCGCCGCAGATGCACACGACGAGAGGTAAGAGGTAAGATATCCTCTGGTGGTGAAAATAGGAACGCGTGAGTGTTCGACTGCATGAGGATCCGTACCCAAGCAACGCTCCAATGACTGCCAAGGTGGATGATAACTTGTTACTTGTACTGCTCTGTTGTTCGCCTCGTAAACGTTACCTGCGGTAACCTGCCACACGACATATACATTATCTTTATTCGCCGCTCGAGAAAGCAGGTACCCGGTGCGATGCAATCCTTGGACGATGATTTCAGCTTCGATTCGTCAGTATGGGGTGTACCTGCGCCAGCACCCTCCCTGTTGTCTCCGCCTCCGCCTCCACTACTATTACCCTCTCCCTCTCCCGCCGCATCTCACAACCAACTCGATGATTTCGATGACTTCCACACCCCATTAGAATCCAAACCGCCATCTCTTGCGCAGGATGATGATTTTGCAGATTTCGGGGACTTTGGGGAGGTAGGGGGCCCTGATGTTAATTTTACTTTCGAGGAAGATACAACGTTCAGCGAAGAAATACAAGGACCAAACTTGTCTCAGCTGAACTGGAGGTCCCTCCGTCTGGATCCACTGCCGTCTGCGCAGGACTTGAGTCTACAGATCGAGGAAATCCTTGGTCCAGTCTGGCCACACAAACTGTCTAGTTTGACCAGCGACGAGGATATCAGACAAGTTGAGGGCATCGGTCAGGTACTAACTACCCCAGCAAGGTGCGCGGCATGTTTCTTTGCCTGTCTCATTCCGCTCATACCTTGCAGCCGCGAGCTATATTCGTCGCTGCTAAATTCACCCCCTCTTATGGAACCAATTAGTTGGGTACGGTCTCGTATACGACAACAACACTTAATCGCCCTTGGACTTCCTGTCAATCTGGATGAAATGCTTCCTCAAGCCACCGCTAAGCCCCTTCCGCCTCTCCACATTTCGACTCGACCCGTGTCTGCTCCTCCGGGAGCTGCAAACGGTCCAATCCGGAGTACACCCCCGTCCCGGAGTAATTCTCGAGCAGGGACGCGTTCAAATACGCCTCAGCTGTCTGCACGTTCTGGACCATCATCAGTGATGCAGCTGAGCCTCGGCCCTAAACCAGAGCTGGACGCAAAGAAAATAGACGACCTTTTGAGACTCGACACAGGTGGGCCGTTGCGTTCGTCGTTTGCATTCCAAACGTGTGTCATGCTCGTTTTGCAGATCAACTAAATCTGTTTCCATTGGCGAAGTTGGAGAAATATCTCGCAGACTTACGCCTGGAGACAACGAACACATCTTCGCTTCTGACATACCTTCTTCAAACGCGTGATGCACTGCAGCAGGACTCAGAGACGTACAATAGGTTGATTGCAGAGTTGGTAAGCGAAGCTCAGAAAACAAAATCCGGGAGAAGTAGGGTAGGGGTGAAACGCAGCGGAACGTTAAGTTAAAGTTGAGATGATCTGGGAGGATACCATCGTAGCCATTTTGTCTTGGACAGAGTCTCACGTGATGAATGACCAAATGTGATACGAGCAAAAAGTATCGACCAATTCTTAGTCTGTGGACAGAGAAGCCTTCACTCATTCATCATGAACGTCGCTTTCTCGATACCCTCCACGGTCTCGAGTATATCATTCTCATTCCTTTCCACGGAGGACATCCGTAGGATATCCGTGAAACAGATACTGAACCCAGTCCTCCTTGACGACCTAAATAGACCTAATGTGGGCGGTCTATACGATCCAGCTCTTGGACCAAGTGATCGGCAAGACATGTGAGTCGTCTCTCTCTTAAATTTAACTTTGTAGCAATTCTTCTTGTGCAGTTGTGCAACATGTCGTCTCAACTATTTCACTTGTCCCGGACATTACGGTCACATCGAGCTACCCTCTCCTGTCTATCATCCTCTGTTCATGGCAAACATGTATAACATCCTTCGTGGAACCTGTTTGTTCTGTCATAGATTCAAGGCCCCCCGATCTGTGGTGGGAGCGGTTCTCTTTTTATCATCATCTACTCAGGCTGAAGGGATCGTTTGTAATTTAGGTGTGTAAGTACGTCGCTAAACTACGATTGATGGAGCATGGTCTCCTTGAGGCTGCCCATGGCGTGGACGATATTCAAATCCAGTTGCGGAGCGCCGATGCTACTGAAGATAGCCAAGATGAAACTGAGGAGGAATTCGAAAAGCGCATTAACCTCTACGTTGCTATCCACCTTTCTCGTGCATCGAACAGTAAACGCGATTATTACAAGAATGAACTTGTCTATCAGGCGAGGAAGGAGGTTATCCTGGACTTTCTAAGGATAGCCATCTCAAAAACGTGCCAGAATTGTCGGGCGTGAGTACCTTTTTTGGCACGACTTTCACTCCCCTGACGCTGGTGTAATAGATATGGGTACACGTTTCGCAGGGAAGGTTTCACCAAGATTATAGAGTATGATCTCTCCACGAAGCACAAAAATCGACATAGGGCAGTCGGCCTCAGGCGCCCAAATGTACTTCTTGCACAACAGCAAGCAGCTGCGGGATATCGTCCGAGTATAGACGATCAATTACTTGACGAAGTCGACGATTCCTCGGACTCAGAACCTGAAGGAGAATTGACCTACCCAGATGAAGAGGAGGAAGTGGCGTCCGGGCCTCCAAATGAGACGCTGCCCAAGTCAGCCAGCGGGAAAGTCAAAACGTCACGCGGACGTAACGAAAGGGTCATGCCCCCAGAAGAATGTCGTGCCCACCTTCGTCGTCTGTTCGAAAATTGCCCAGTCATCTGCTCTCTTCTATTTGGTCGACACGGACCTTTTGCTCCTCTTTCGCGTCATGGTCTATCATTAGCCTCTCCTGACATATTCTTCATGGAGGTGTTGTTGGTACCCCCAACACGATTTCGACCCCCGTCAAAAATGGGAGAAACTCTGTTCGAGAACCCTCAGAATGAGCTCCTAGCTAGAGTCCTTAACACATCATACCTTCTACGCGATTGCAATGCTGACCTGGTTGCCGCATCTGTGAAAACCTCGACTGTGGATGAGGCTTCGCGCAGAAGTTTGTTGGGGTCACTTCTTGAAGCTCTGATACAGCTACAAGTCGACGTTAACAGCTTCCTCGATAGTAACAAAAATCCACAGCCACTTCGTCAGGGAAGGCTACCACCTCCTGGCATAAAGCAGGGTCTCGAAAAGAAGGAGGGCCTATTCCGAAAACACATGATGGTTCGTTTTATGAAGTTCCTATATCTCGATACCGACTTAGCAAGATAATATAGGGGAAACGTGTTAATTATGCCGCGCGTTCGGTCATCTCCCCTGATGTCAATATCGAACCAAACGAGATCGGCATTCCACCTGTTTTTGCTAGGAAGTTGACGTATCCAGAACCTGTCACCCCATTGAATGTCCATCAATGTCGTCAATGGGTGATAAATGGGCCGAAAAACCATCCTGGTGCTTCCATGGTGGAGTTTGAAGATGGACGCCTACAATCACTGGTGACTTTCTCCTTCTGGCATGTTTAAAATCGACTGAGCCAACTTACATCAGGATAAAATGACGAAGGAACAACGCCAAGCCATCGCTGATATGCTCTTTACACCACAGGATGCCAACTGTGGTGGACGCGACGGTCTTTCGACAAAAACCCCGTCTATCAATAAAAAGGTGTATCGCCATCTGCAAGACGGCGATATCTTGATCCTGAACCGACAACCAACACTACACAAGCCAAGTATGATGTGCCACAAAGCCCGCATTCTTCAAGGCGAGAAAACAATACGCATGCATTACGCGAATTGGTTAGTGCCTCTCTGTGCTACTTTTTGAGTTTTCGATTAAGTTTTCCTGCGCAGTAATTCCTATAATGGTATGTCTATGTTCACGATCTCCATATTGCACCCTTTGTTGTTAATCTATCCTCTTGCAAGCCGACTTCGACGGTGATGGTAAATGTGTCCTATTTGATTGCCTCCTAAAGTGTTAACATTTTTCACAGAGATGAATATCCACTTTCCTCGTATGTTAACTGGCCGTGCTGTCTTCTGGTTCTTCATTATTTTCCCCAGAGAACCCGGTAGCTCAAGCTGAGGCCAGATTCATTGCTAATACAGACAACCAATACCTAGTACCCACATCGGGGAAGCCTCTCAGAGGTTTGATACAGGACCATGTCGTTGCCGGAGTATGGATGACATGTCAAGATACCTTTTTCTCCAGAGACGAGTATTTCCAACTTCTCTACGGGGCTCTCCGACCAGAAAGCGGTGAACCGTCATCCGATCGTCTCAAGACCCTTCCGCCTGCCGTATGGGTACCAAAGCCTCTTTGGACAGGGAAACAAGTAGTACGTCATTTCATACGCCATTTTCTGTGGTTTATTTACATTGACTAGATTTCCACTGTGCTATTAAACGTCACACCTAACAACGCCGAGGGATTGAACCTGGAGTCCACTTCTAAAGTCCCGGGAAGTCTCTGGGGAAAAGGGTCCTCGGAAGATAAGATCGTCATCCTTGACGGTGAACTACTTCGTGGTATTCTCGACAAATCAGCATTTGGTGCCACAGACTACGGACTCGTGCACTCCGTGCATGAGCTATATGGAGCAACTGTCGCGGGACAACTCCTTGGTATCCTCAGCCGTTTGTTTACGAAATTTTTGCAGCACCGGGCCTTTACTTGTCGCATGGATGATCTGGTGTTGACTCCCGATGGGGACCGGAACCGAACCAACATCGTGCAGAAGAACTCTAACCTCGGTACAGAAGGCGCCATCGAAAACTTCCCTTCATTGTCTAAAGTAGAAGAAGAGGATATTCCTGCTGCACTTACGTCTCTCCTCGAAGACGTCCTCCGGGATGATAGTAAAATGGCGGGTCTCGATGTGACCGTCAAAAGCAAGCTGGCAAAACTCACGAAATCGATCGCTGATACTTGTATACCCTTCGGGTTGCTGCGCAAGTTTCCTCATAACCACATGCAGGCAATGACACAGTCAGGTGCCAAGGGTAGCGCGGTCAATGCCCAGCAGATATCTTGCGCCCTTGGTCAACAAGAGCTAGAGGGTCGACGTGTGCCAGTCATGGTTAGTGGCAAAACACTTCCATCCTTCAAATCATTCGAAACGAAGGCGATTGCTGGCGGATACGTAGCGAGTCGATTCCTAACAGGTGTCAAGCCGCAAGAGTTTTACTTCCATTGTATGGCTGGTCGAGAGGGTCTTATCGACACGGCTGTGAAGACGTCTCGCTCAGGGTACCTGCAACGGTGCCTCATAAAACACTTAGAGGGAATTCGTATCCATTACGACCACACCGTTCGTGGTAGCGACTCTTCTGTTTACCAATTCCTATACGGCGGAGACGGTCTTGATGTTACGAAGCAGAAGCATCTCTTCCAGTTCAAATTTGTGGCGGAAAACCAAAATACTCTTCTTAACCTGTATCAACCGAAGAGCATCGCTGGCGCGATCAATGACGAAGATGCAGCGGCGTACATGAAGAGGGTGCTAAAGCAGTCCAGGGCACGCCCCAGTAAATACGTCGCAGCTCCGCGGGAGGAGATGGCTCCTGCTCTCGATTTGTTCAGTCCTTCCCGCTATCTTGGAAGTACCTCAGAGAAGTTTGCCGAGTCCACTGAAGCCTATTTGGACTCCAACCCTCCGACCATCAAGTCTAAGACCTCAGAAGAGAGGCAGGCGATCAAGCGCAGGCAACATCTTATGAAACCCCGATACTTCCGCCTTTTGATGAACGTCAGGTATTTGAGAAGCCTCGTTGAGCCTGGAGAAGCAGTTGGCCTATTAGCATCTCAAGGGTGGGCTCTTCCGTGCTAATGTTGTGACATGCTTACCACTCCGCTATAGAGTTGGCGAACCCTCGACGCAGATGACCTTGAACACATTCCACTTCGCTGGCAAGTGGTATTCTTAATTATCTACAGTTTCACTCATCTGCTTTGAAGGTCATGGTGCTGCGAATGTCACTCTAGGGATTCCTCGCCTCAGAGAGATAGTGATGACAGCCTCTCAAAAGCCTAAAACCCCATCGATGACCATGGACATCGTGCCCAGCGTTTCAGACCCTGATACAACAGCCTTTTGCAAGAGAGCCAGCAAGCTCGTTCTTTCACAAATCATTGACAAGGTTTCCGTTAAGGAACGTCTGAGCGTTCAGGGTGATGCACGTCGGACGGAGTTCTCCGTCGACCTCTCTTTCTACCCGGAAGAGGAGTATGTTGAAGAATATGACGTTGACGTGGTTGAAATCCTTACTGTGTTCGGGATTCGCTTTCCTTCGACATTGAAGCGCGAGATACAACTAGAAATGAAGAAACTCGATGCCGATCTTAGGAGCCAAATAACACAACTCGGCAAAGGCAAGGCAAGCAAGGAACCAGCCGTGGGAGAGACTCCCGCAGATGCCGATGGCGGAGAAGAGCCTGCTGAGAAGGCTGGGGATGCAGAAAGTGAACAGGATGACGCCGATGCTGACGACGCCAAGCGTGCGCGCCAGAGAAAGGAACAAGCTTCTTACGAGTCAGATGAGGAGAATGAAGAAGAATTTGATGACGCTGCGATAGAAGCTGTGTATGCCTCTGAAGGAGAGGACGAGACAGACGGTAAAGAGGCTGCTGACAAGACACCGGGTCCTGTCACACTTCGCGAACAGGTGAAAGTGATAGCAAGCAGGTTCGTCGACAGTTTCCATCAAGCTTCGAACTTCAAATTTTCGGGATCAGCATGTTCATTCAAGCTTGAAGTGAGCATTCTGGTTGGCCCACCGCAGATGATCGTTTAACCAACAATCTAGTTCCCTGCCGACTTCCCAAAACTTCTCTTGGTTGGAATCGTAGAGCGCGCCTGTCGTAAGACTGTCATCCGCGAGATTCCCGGCATTGCGGATTGCTTCAAACTTGCAAATGAGAAGGGGACCGCCCAGGTTTGCCGTTCTGCTATTGGTCTTGAAGTACTCTAAAATCCGGGAATACAGCTTACTACCAATGGGTCGAATTTCCGCGGCATCTGGCAATTTGCAGGTGGAGCAGGCGACAGTATTATCGATTACGACACCATCTACTCCAACGATATTTATTCTATTCTGAAGACCTATGGCGTAGAGATGGCACGCGCCGCCATCCTGCGTGAGGTCGGGGGGGTATTTAGTGCCTACAAGATAGATGTTGACATAAGACATCTTGAGTTGATTGCTGATTACATGGTAAGCACACAGTCACGGGTTATGGACAGGCAGTTAATGCATGATAGACTTTTGATGGTGGATACAAGCCCTTCAACCGAAAGGGTCTTTCGACGAATCCGTCGCCACTTCTCAAGGCGTCCTATGAAACCACAGCCACTTTCTTGTCGGAAGCGGCTTTGTTTGGTGACTTTGATGACCTTTCGACGCCCTCGGGTAATATTGTGATGGGTCGACCAAACCTCACGGGGACTGGCGTGTTCGATGTAGTTATGCCTGTCGCATGATGAATGAATTGAATGCGTTTATTTTGGCTAACTACGCTGATTATAGTACAATTAGTATTCTGTTGGTGTGGCACGTGACGATCCATTGTTTGCCGTTATTGTGGCTACTGCTGGCAATTTTTAGTCGTTTCACCAGTTCAGCGCTCAGCCTCGAGGCCAGGGTGATGTCGGCGGCCCGCTGATCTCTATCTTCATCTTGAATCACTTTGCACCCACGCAATCGCCACCATCGACCATCATGGAGACACGTCGTCGTATGCCACTACAAGATCTTCCATTGGAACAATTTCTCATACCTGGCATCGTTACTGGAAGCAAAACGCCACGAAAGCACAAACGTCCATTGTCTCCGTCGCGGACCACCCTTCTCAACCCCGCTAAGCGCCGTGTCTTAGACGCAGAAGGCATCCCACTCTCCAACAATGTTGTCATATCGTCTCCTTCTCATCTCGTGCCATTTGTGCCCTCCAACATGCATACAGTGACTCCAACTAGGCCGTCGCGACTCGGCAATGGGTATAATTCCCTCTCTGATTATTGCACAGTCAACTTAAATGTCGTGTTAGACTCCTTCGAAATCATGGGAGTTCCCAAGGAACATTGTCCCCCCTGTCATTGCACCGGCGTTCGCCTTCCCGCGAACTTTACCCTAAGCCGGCAATCGAATCATCCGTCGACCCGCAGTCTAGGCACTATCCTGGTTTCGACATCTTTCGAGACAGCGAACATCGCAGGGGTTCTCCGGTTCTAAGAGTGCCCCTGCCATCTGATGGCAATGCTCAGGTTGATAGATCCGAGGAGGACAAGGAGAATGTGCCACTCAGGAGGCGGGCGAAGAAACTCTGTTCAAAGAAACGGCTTTTGTCTGGTCTCGATGGGTCGGATGCATCGTGTCTCAGCACACCCGCGCAAACGAGTAAGGTTGTTCATCCCGGACGAACACCTTTTTCCGCACGCCAGGCCCTACGATAATTCATCGTAGTCTTTCCGCCTCCTAGAGCTTTCCCGCGTGGGCGAGCCCAGTCGCGTTAAAGAAAAAAAACAAGAAAACGTTCAGAAGATGACTAGAAATGTCAGGGGTATCAGTCACCGGAGATTCATGCATTGTTGTTGCAAACGAAACGCTAGCAAACCTGGGGAGTGTGGGAGTGTTATGACGGATCTACGGAGTATGTTCATGATATCATATGCTGTTAATTGATTTGTACCGTCTCCTACGAGGCCGTAATGTTATGTTAAATTGGATACAAGTACCAAAATTTACTCATGTCGTGTATACAACTGCGACGCTTCTTCCCTTGGTTCCGTCCTCTTACATCTGCTTGAGTAGCTCGACTCGTGCAAACCTTGCAGCTCGGCCCACCCTGCTAATCACTCCCATTAATTGCTTTGGGGGTTAAATCCAGGTTCTGTTCGACGGGGAGGACCTTACCTAAGTTACCTTGGGCATTAATATTAATCAATAGACGATGGGAAGATACAATTGCAAGCTAAATGATATTGAGGTATTGAGTAGTCATCAAACAACACACGATTTATTTTTCTCTCTGTGACAACAGTCCTGAAGGTGATGCAGTGAGTTTGGCCAACTACACTTACTTCATGGGTTAGCGATACCATATCATAACGGTGTAAAACACCCTATACTCTGCAGCCTAACTTCGGGGAGAATGGACTGATTGTGTTCTCGCCTTAATGGACAGAATGCGAATCATCTTTGTTAGTTTTGCTGCCGTCCAAAGCTCCTAGAGGACCTGTGCGAGATGATTACATAATTCCTAATCCAAAGTGTTGCGGTGTAACATGAAGTCTATCCACGACTGAAACTTTGGACCGCCGAGTTAAAATGAGGTTTCCTGTCACTAATACGATTCTACTCGCCTCGCTATTCTCCGTCGTGACTGCGCAATTTGGATTTTTCGACCACGTGTTTGGGAACCATCAGAGCCAACAGCAAAGACAACAGCAGCCTCCGCATGGAGGCTCGCAATGGAATACGCACACTGAGGCAGGTCAGTGTGGATTATTAGTCTGCCTGACGAAATATTCATGCATTTCTGCAGTTCCATGCTCCTTGTATTTGTGTCCAGATAGTCTGGTCTGCGTTGCTCGGCCCTCGGAATGTCCATGTCTTCGTGAGGAGGATATGAAGTGCATTGTACCGGACGCCGAAGATGTAGAAGCTGGTACAGTGGTGTGTGTAAGAGGGGCGAGTGGATGCGCAGTTGTTGAGGGCTTAGCGCGCGCGCATTCGAAATGAGCTACCAACGATTGAACGGACGTCGAGTATATACATGTCAAGGATTTGCTAGTCAAGTACTGTTAAGTACTATGGTACGGAAGTAATCAAGGCAGTACATAAATGGTCTTCACTCCGCCGATCCCAAACTCCGCGCACCTAGTGCGGATTATGTAATCGAAAGGTTCGGAACTTAGGCCTTGCACGAAACCGTCAACTTGCAACAGCAATATGGCTGCTCCCCGACCTACAGTATGTGTCTCTCAGCCATTGTTTTACCACTCATCTTAGCCAAGCCACCTAGTCAAAGCTTCCCCCCGGCGCCAACCGCATTCTCTTCGTCAAGAACCTCAACTACCAGATCACAGGCGAAGATCTGTATGACCTCTTCGGTCGCTACGGGAGCATTAGGCAGATTCGTATCGGAAATGAACCAAAAACAAAGGGTACAGCGTTTGTTGTATTTGATGATGTGATGGACGTGAGCAACGAATTTCCTCATCAGCGGTTTGCTCTGATCCATCTATGCAGGCAAAGAACGCACTCGATCACCTGAATGGGTTCCATTTACAAGAACGGTACATTGTTGTTCTTTACCATATGCCTGCCAAACAAGATGCGGCAGCAGCGAAGGCTGACTTGGCACGGAGAGAAGAAGAGCTCGCGCAGCTCAAGAAAAAACACAACATTGGAGATGACTAACCATATGTGTCTTACATTCATACTCTATAGTTGCTCTGTAGCCACTGCGGTTGATTACTATACGTATCACATCCCACTGTATCTATTATGCATAATAAGCGTCCTGTTTATCCGAGACCATGCATTGATTTCCAGAATGCTAAGGAAAGATTCCACGGAGAATGCAACGTCCATCGTGTTAGTTCAAGAGAGCAGCAAGTTGTCCCACGTAACAGCGCTCGGATAATCAATGGCACTTTGGGCATTTCTTGTCTATTTGTGGCGCTGAATTGAACAATAGTCACATCCACAAGTTCTGAAATCGAACGAGTCGCGTACCATATTGCTGTGGGTATTGGTGGCTTGATTTGCACGGTACCAGTGAGTTCAACAGTACATAAGAGTGATAAAGCACCTACTATTGCCAACATGTTTTGGTGCATTCCGGCGGAGTACAGTTTGAGGAGTGCTTGGAACTAAACTTGCAGTTACGAAGATCGCACTTAATCTAGACGGCGTTAGCCACATCTCTACAGCGCATAGGCTGACCCACTTCTTCATCTGGCTATTGAAAACCATAATGAGTGGCAATGAACGACCAAAACATTGTGTCTTACTAGGTTTACAACATGGCCACACCTGTGACAGGGTTGGCTTAAAAGGTGTGCTTTTTATTCGTAGAGAATGCGAGGTGGGCTCACCCTTTATAAGTGTTCCGCACTCTTCACGTTGAGAACAGGACGTGAGACTCAGCAGCGCGGGTCAAATGCACCACGCACCTTCTCCAGTAACACATATCGAATATTAAATGAGAGGATAGCATGCAGGTCCGTCGTTTTTATACCTCGAGACATGGTTCTCTCACCTGCTTACACGAGATCGTCTACATGTCCGACATGGGGATAGCCAGGCAAGACTGTATGTTCACGTCATCCGTCCTCCGGCAATAAGGAAACCAATTCAGAGACGGTCGCACGACCTGGAGTAGCGGATCGCGATGGCAGCAGTAGGCCAACACTTGCGCCTATGGGATATTGTTGCCGGCAACACCCGTGTCGAAACTCGTCAGAAGGTAACACTTCCATAATGCATCCACAAAGTGGCCCTGGTCGTACTATATGCGCGGTTCCTTCTACGACGCGGGCAATGCTGAAACAGGTATCACCCTTGCACCCATTCCCAGCTATGAATCTCACCGGTCAGGCAGAAGTATTTGAGCATGTGAAGGGATTGAAACAATTCCTTTGACAGTGCCTCTGTATATATCTATTTTTTTTTCCTTTGGTGGCGGGGTGACGGTCCACCGAACCGACGAAGAAAAAGGAGACCTCATGGTATTTGCGTTGAAGTCTACTTTTTGCAGCATCTTTGGGTGCGACCTGCTGACAAATGTTTACTTCCTGCACACGGCTACTCCTAAAAGTGGGCATCAGCTTCCCGAGATAACGTTGATTGCGATTACCATCGACAAGTTTACCAGGGTACTTCATCTTGCGAAGGAGTTTTGAGATCATTGTTTCGTGGTGCTTGAAGTTCGCTGCACCATCACTTGCGAGGCTATCTCAACTATGATCCGGTCTCCCAGTTTACCGATCCGATTGACATTTCGGAATTATACTATGAGGGTGAAACCCGTGTATCAAAGACATGCAGATCCCAGGCTGCAGATCCACGTCGCCGTTTCAGGGTGTTTATCACGACCATAACTGCGTTCCTGTCTCGTCACTCGTCACCCGCATTGACTAGCATAGGTGCGCTAGCCAGAGCCTAGCTACCGTATCCTGCAGTGGTGTGCCAGTTCCAATATTTCATGTCGTTCAGGGGCATTCGCGTGGGTATGTAGTATTGCCGTGGCCGAGGGGCCCGGGCGTCACCTCGTGACGCCTTGAAGTCCGAGCACGACAAGATTCAGGGTCAACAAGTCAGTTGCAGTGTCTTTCTCTGGCGAATTTAACCCTTGGGTGAGAACTTCGTGAAGGTTTGATCGGTTGATCTCGATTTGAGGTCAATAGTTAGTAGTAACTTAGTACAGTCGACTCTGTAATAACCCATACCTCATATAACCCATACTCTGTGAAAACACATACATTTTCCATTTCCCAAAGTTCATTTTCAGTGCTTCCAGCCTCAATCAAAACCCATACTCTCCCATAAGCCATA